>WNWK01012017.1:0-61662 GCA_009830355.1 Cherax destructor
ATGCCTCCATTCAAGTGCAGGGACTCATGCCACCTCAGTGGCCTCTGGGGCCTCAACAAGTGTTGATGTGTGCAACTCGCTGAGATTTAGTGAGCCGTATCTATAGAGTTTTACAGAAAAAATATATTAATAACTCAGAAATAAGTTATTGACATTGTGTGCCATTTTTTGCGAAAAATATTAATAGGATTGTCATGATTTTTGCACACATTATTGAGTAATGATGTCTCTACAACCACCTAGGGAGGATTTCCGATATCTTTTACAGCTTTGTTTTTATTTATTTTTTTCCCACAAAAAAAATCACTAACTTCAACATTTTTTATTATGGAATCTACTGGCATTTTTGCTAAAAAGGCGAGAGTTAACAATTATATAGCCTTTATCTTTCATCCATAGCTTTTTATTATTTTATTATTATTATTGCTTTAATTTGTTTAATCTGATTTAATTAATTTTATAATGAAGACAAAAGTACAAAACTGTTTAAAAAATGTCATGTCTAAACTATGTTCAAATTTCATAGCTTAAATACTCACCTTTACTCATTGTATACTATCTACAAAAATTCTTACAATTTAGTTTTAAGTTAATTTTAAGTCTGCCCAAAATGCCCTGCAAACTAGGGGCTTTTGGCATGTACACCTCATGTAATCTCAATAACCAAATGTAATTCTTTGTATCATGTCCAAATAAAAATATTATTATTATTATTATTATTATTATTATTATCTCATGTTAACTACAGCATTGTACATCTTCCCAATTTTGTAGAAATAGGAAAGTTTTGTGACCCCTAAAATTTGGCACAATTTATTTTTTTCTATCTAACTTAAAGGCAAAAAGTCATAACAAAGACAGTGTATAGGTTTTTAAAAGCTCTATAAATCACTGTAAAAATCTCATTGAAATTAGACCAAAATAAAAAAAAAGTGTGAACTCGTTTGCCCCTCCCTTTAGATGGTTCAGTTGCACCGGAGAAGTTTTGGACAGAGTTAACGATGCCAATATGAAAAATAATAAACTCAGAAGTTTCTAAATCACTTCTGTAGTCATCAGGATCTCCACACATCAAGCATGGACACAACATTGAGACGGTTACTTGCGAAAGACTTTCTGAATGTCGCCGAGGTTCACCTTTGTTTTAATTGATTCTCCTTTTGAGATGCTTGATGCCAACAGTTATATAATATAATAATAATAATAGTTTATTGTGACATGAAACAAAGATGTACAATGGGTTAATATAATGGGGTGTACATGCCAAAAGCCCCTAATATGCAGAACATTGTGGGCAAACTTAAAATTAACTTACAACTAAATGGTAAAAATTATAGTAAACAATTTACAATATAAGTATAGTTGAGTATTTAAGCTATGAAATTTGAACATAATTTGAACATAACATTTTTGAAATATAATAGTTTTACAATTTTGAAGCATTACAGTTTTATATGATGTCAACATAATAATTTATTCGTAGTAATGCAATTTATTAAATCAGATCAAACAAATCAAATCAATTATTTGTGTTGATATAACAGTTTATATGGTCATTAGATGAGTTACAAGGAATACAAGAGTACATGAAAATGGATTTCTTTATTTGGTAATGCTGTAGCGACAAAGTTAGATTAGGTTTAATTAATTATAACAGGTTTATTCATTTATGAGATATAAGTTTCAACATTTGCACTAGATTATGTTTGAGAAATTATTTTCTTTGAGCAATTATGTAAGGGTTTTTTTTGAGGCTAGGGGAGTAACACAGTGAATGTTATTTTGAGGCAGTGGAAAGTGATTTATTAACTTTGTAGGTAATGTTAAGTATTGGGTATTTAGTTTTGGGTGAGTAGGTGTTTTTTTTTAGCAGAGTTTTGAATTAATGTACAGACAGGGTATCTTTGGTAATCATAGGTAATGAATTCCAAATTTTTGGGCCTTTAATGTGCATTGCGTTTTTGCATAGTGTGAGGTGGACGCGGGGAACATCAAAGAGTGATCTGTGCCTTGTGTTATGTTCATGTGTCCTGTTAAGGTTTGTTAGGAGAATTTTGAGTGATGGGTTAATATTTGAGTTTAGTGTTTTATGTATGTCTACCTGGAGTCTACCTGGAGAGAATTCCAGGGGTCAACGCCCCCGCGGCCCGGTCTGTGACCAGGCCTCTTGTTGGACCAGAGCCTGATCAACCAGGCTGTTACTGCTGGCCGCACGCAGTCCAACGTACGAACCACAGCCCGGCTGATCAGGTACCGACTTGAGGTGCCTGTCCAGTGCCTGCTTGAAGACAGCCAGGGGCTTGTTGGTAATCCCCCTGATGTATGCTGGGAGGCAGTTGAACAATCTTGGGCCCCTCACACTTATTGTGTTGTCCCTCAACGTGCCAGTGGCACCCCCGCTCTTCATTGGGGGAATGTTACATCGCCTGCCGAGTCTTTTGCTTTCGTACGGAGTGATTTTTGTGTGCAAGTTTGGTACTAAGCCCTCGAGAATTTTCCATGTGTATATAATAATGTATCTCTCCCGCCTGCGTTCTAGAGAGTACAGGTTTAGGAACTTCAAGCGTTCCCAGTAGTTGAGGTGGTTTATCGCACTTATGCGTGCGGTGAAGGTTCTCTGCACATTTTCAAGGTCAGCAATTTCACCCGCCTTGAAAGGTGCAGTTAGTGTGCAGCAATATTCCAGCCTAGATAGAACAAGCGATCTGTAAAGTGTCAACATGGGCTTGGCATCCCTGGTTTTGAAGGTTCTCATTATCCATCCTGTCATTTTTCGAGCAGATGCAATTGCTACATTGTTATGGTCCTTGAAGGTGAGATCCTCTGACATGATCACTCCCAGGTCTTTGACATTAGTTTTTTGCTCTATTGTGTGGTTGGAATTAGTTTTGTACTCCGATGAGATTTTAATTTCTTCACGTTTTCCGTATCTGAGTAATTGAAATTTCTCATCATTGAACTTCATATTGTTTTCTGCAGCCCATTTAAAGATTTGGTTTATGTCTGCTTGGAGTCTTGCAGTGTCTTCAACGGTGGACACTGTCATACAGATTCGGTGTCATCTGCAAAGGAAGACACAGCACTGTGGCTTATATCCCTGTCAATGTCTGATATGAGGATGAGGAATAGGATGGGAGCAAGTACTGTGCCTTGTGGAACAGAGCTTTTCACAGTAGCTGCCTCAGACTTTACTCTGTTGACTACTACTCTTTGTGTTCTACGTGTTAGGAAATTATAAATCCATCTACCAACTTTTCCTGTTATTCCTTTATCACGCATTTTGTGTGCTATTACACCATGGTCACACTTGTCAAAGGCTTTTGCAAAATCTGTGTATATAACATCTGCATTCTGTTTATCTTCTAGAGCATCCAGGACCTTGTCGTAGTGGTCCAGTAGTTGGGACAGACAGGAGCGGCCTGCTCTAAACCCATGCTGTCCTGGGTTGTGCAATTGATGGGTATCAAGATGGGTGGCGATCTTGCTTCTTAGAACCCTTTCAAAGATTTTTATGATATGGGACGTTAGCGCAATTGGTCTGTAGTTCTTTGCTATTGCTTTACTGCCCCCTTTGTGGAGCGGGGCTATGTCTGTTGTTTTTAGTAGCTGCGGGACGATCCCAGTGTCCATGCTCCCTCTCCATAGGATGTTAAAAGCATGTGATAGGGGCTTCTTGCAGTTCTTGATGAACACGGAGTTCCATGAGTCTGGGCCTGGAGCGGAGTGCATGGGCATGTCATTTATTGCCTTTTCAAAGTCATTTGGCGTAGTGATGATGTCAGAAAGGCATACGTCTGTCAAGTTCTGTGGCACTCTCATGAAAAAATCATTTAGGTTTTCGATTTTCAGTCTGGTTAGTGGCTCGCTAAAGACTGAGTCATACTGGGATTTAAGTAACTCACTCATTTCCTTGCTGTCATCTGTGTAGGACCCATCCGGTTTAAGTAGGGGCCCAATACTGGTTGTTGTTCTCGACTTTGATTTTGCATAGGAAAAGAAATACTTAGGGTTTCTTTCAATTTCATTTATGGCTCTTAGTTCTTCCCGTGTCTCTTGATTCCTATAAGATTCCTTTAGTTTTAATTCGATGTTTGCTATTTCTCTGACTAGTGTCTCCTACGTATTTCAGAGATATCGGCCTCCTGTAGCCGCTCCGTTATTCTGTGCCTTCGCCTGTATAGGGAGCGCCTCTCTCTTTCTAGTTTGCATCTTCTCCTCCTTTTCCTTAAGGGAATTTGCCTTGAGCAAACCTCAAGTACCACAGAGTTAATTTGTTCAAGACATAGGTTGGGATCCGTGATGCTTAGGCAATCTTCCCAGTTTATATCATTTAGGACTTGGTTTACTTGGTCCCACCTTATGTTTTTGTTATTGAAGTTGAATTTGGAGAAAGCTCCCTCACGGCTGATCACATTTTGTTGATCTGGAGCTCCCAGCATGCATGTCTGGACCTCTATTATGTTGTGATCTGAGTATATTGTTTTGATATGATGACATTTCGTATCAGATCATAATTGTTGGTGAAGATGAGATCCAGCGTATTCTCTAATCTTGTGGGCTCTACTATTTGCTGGTTTAAGGTGAACTTGGTGCAGAGATTTAAAAGTTCATGCATGTGTGAATTTTCATCTGAACTGCCTCCTGGTGTTATCTCTGCTACCACATTGTTTGCAATGTTCCTCCATTTTAGGTGCCTGAGGTTGAAATCCCCAGTAGCAAGATGTTGGGGCAGGAGCTGGAAGATTTTCCAGACAGTGGTCAATTTTCAGAAGCTGTTCCTGGAATTGTTGGGACGTTGCATCCGGGGGCTTGTAGACAACCACGATGACCAGGTTTTGATTCTCGACCTTTATTGCTAATACTTCAACTACATCATTTGAGGCATTTAGTAGTTCTGAACATATAAGTGACTCTGTGATATACAGGCCAACCCCCCCTTTTTGCCTATTCACTCTGTCACACCTGTATAGGTTGTAGCCCGGGATCCATATTTCATTGTCCAAGTGATCTCTTATGTGGTCTCTGTGAAAGCCGCAAACATGGCATTTGACTCTGTAAGCAGTCCACTAATGTAAGGTACCTTGTTGTTTGTTGCTGGCTTTAGACCTTGTATATTAGCAAAGATGAATGTAGTTGGATTGGTGGTATTGGTGGTATGGGGGGGGTCTTTTTTTCCTGGCTCTAATAACTGTTGTAATGGAGTGGAGGCCACTGACTGTGATTCCACTCCAGAAATGATTGCAGTTGGTGTACAATTTCTGTCATTTCCTGCCAGCTTTTTTCCTTCCTGGCACTAAAAACCTCTCTCTCCGGAGTGGCTGTGGCTACCCTGATTTTGCCATGGTCTGGATGTTCTGTGTCGCCTCGTACCTTTAGGTGGTATGCCTGGCAATATAAGTTATAGCACTGTCTTTCCTGAATTGATGTGTGGCACATTTCAGGGTGGAAAAACTTACAGGACGGGAGGTTGCATTTGCCTGTTTTCATATGGGAACGGCATTTTCTGGGGTGATCATAATTACATGTCCCATCTGATTTCCCAGACTTTCCATGCCTGCAGATACCAAGTGCATAATATTCACATAGGCCTGGTTTCCGTTTGCCCTGGTTTTTAGTGACTGTGTTCCCCATTGGTGGGTGTGTTCCTGTCTCATGTCTGTCTTCGTTACTATTGCTAACAATGGAGCCTTCAACTGTTTCCGGTAATTTATCTTCATTATTTCCCTGGGCATCCCTTGTTTACTATCTACCGTGGTATTGCTAGTTTGTACCACTGTTTTGTGTGTGTCCTTGTCTACACCTGTTTCCCCATCATTTATTTCACTAGAGCTACTGTCCCTCTTCAGGTCACTATCATTTATTTCCCCATTCTTAAATATATTGGGTATCATTTCAACATCTGTACCAGGGGCGGTAGCATCATCTGGCCCTGATTTTTTACTGACCCAACTGTTATAGAAAGCTGTCATGTTTTTTATGAAGTCCGATTTGGTCTTGTCATCTTTTAATATCGATGTGGTTTTATTCCACAGTTCGGTCTCATTTGGACATACCCAAAAACACTTCCCTTGTTTAATATCTCGGGTGGTAGAGTCTTGAATGTCTACACAAGGGGCGTGGCAGCATTTACCACAAAAGATGCATGTAATCCATGCAGAGGAACGTTTGCTTGTTTGGTTGCATATTACACAGGGTTTCATGATTGATTTTGTTGGTTGCTTTACTGTATATTCTACTAATAGGTTCCCTGAAGTGGTGATCCGTCTATTTGTATCGTATCTATTTTATTTGCATGTGTAAGTGTTGGACAATCTTACCTCGTAGAAGTTATTCTTACTGTTATTGTTTGGGTGTTTGATAAGGTCCCCTAAAACTCCGTCCGCTTATTGAATCCGGACTCGGATACCAGTTTTGAATCCAGTCAATGGTTCCTTGGATCTGACGAGATCCAGTGACACTTATTTAATGAATCCTGTAGGGGTTGTCTGGGTTACGCGAGACAGATCACTGGAAGATGATTAAACAGAGTAATAATAATAATCGGTATGGTACAAAAGTATAACTTGCGTGTTGGAGATAACCGGTCCTTCTGGCAGCTCCTACTGTACGGCGGCCGTACCTCTGGCACCCTGGTTTACCTCTGGCACCCTGTTTACTTCTTGCACCCTGGTAAAACCTCGCCCGCTTTAACACCTGGGTATCCGTGCACTTATGGTTCACTCTACTGGGTTTAGATTTGTTTTTGTTTTTACCTACACCACAACACTGCTGGATTTTCTTATGATGACTGGAAGATATACGGACTTATGTTAGTGAAATCGTTCACTGACAACTCACAACTCGACACTGTTTATCGTATTTTTCAGCTGGACAAATTACGTATTTCCTCAGGATTGTGCCCCTTTTCGTATTTCATAAATTTTTATATCAATGTAATCACTAGATTTTGGTCAGGTATACTAACAGTTTAAAATTATCAATACACGGACTTGCGTGGTAAGGACCCGGTGGCCGCTGGCAACTGATTTCAAACACGAAACTCGTTAGGCCTACACTTCCGCCTTTGTTTTCACTTAACATCTATTAACTTTGTATACTATGGCACCACTGATATATTCACTATATGGATGTCTTGTATGGTGAGTAAATTCAAACTTTTGAATATTGGTGGAGTATGTTGTCTAGAGTGGGAATTTGTTATCATTCAGACTGCAGCCTTTTGTTGTGTTATTAATGGTCTGAGATGAGTTATTGTTGTTGAGCCCCATGCGCAGTTTCCATAGATGAGATAGGGGTAAATGAGTGAGTGGTACAGGGCAAGGAGAGCAGGTTGTGGAACATAGTACCTTATCTTGGATAGTATTCCTACGGTCTTGGAGACTTTCTTGGAAATTTGTTGTATATTATTATCCAGAGGGCTGAGGAGGGGTTGTTGAGGTGGTTTGGACATGTAGAGAGGGTGGACCAAAATAGAATGACATCAAGAGTGTATAAATCTGTAGTGGAGGGAAGGCGGGGTAGAGGTCGGCCTATCAAAGGTTGGAGGGAGAGGGTAAAGGAGGTTTTGTGTGCAAGGGGCTTGGACTTCCAGCAAGCATATTAGATAGGAGTGAATGGAGACAAATGATTTTTAGGACTTGACTTGTTGTTGGAGTGTAAGCAAGGTAACATTTATGAAGGGATTCAGGGAAACCGGCAGGCTGGACTTGAGTCCTGGAGATGGGAAGTACAGTGTCTGCACACTGAAGGAGGGGTGTTAGTGTTGCAGTTTTATAACTGTAGTGTAAGCGCACCTCTGGCAAGACAGTGATGAAGTGAATGATGGTGAAAGTTTTTCTTTTTCGGACCACCCTACCTTAGTGAGAAACGGCCGATGTGTTAATAAAAAAAAAATGTCTACTTCCCTGTATGCCCTAACAGAACATATTTCCTTTGTAGTCTTTCAATTTCCCCTTCAAGAAACAAGATAATAAAGCATCAATCTAATCCTTGTACTTTATTCGTGTTAATTCTCCTGACAATACTTTCCTCTTATTATCCTTTCCAGAAATGTGAACATTCACCAAGTACAGTGGACCCCCGGTTATCAGCCATAATTCGTTCCAGAATGCTGTTCGAGTGCCGTTACCGAACGAATTTGTTCCCATAACGACAAATGTAAATTAGATAAGTCCGTTTCAGACCCCCAAAAATACACTTACAAAAGCTCTTACAAAAATACACTTACATAATTGTTCAAGTTGAGAGCAGTACGAAATCTGGGGGTCCACTGTACTACTGCAAGAAAAAAAATGAAGTAGGATGCAAAATATCTTGCAAAATACTACTAATGCAACCTCATATCTTGCATCTTTGAGAACAAACATCAGTTATACACTTTCATATTATTCTAGCCTACTATGGTAATACATGCATTTCTGAAATAGCTTATTTTACAAATCTAATTACAGTGGACCCCCGAATAACGAACACCCCGGAAATCGTACAATTATGTAAGTATAATATTGTAAGTGCTTGTGGAAGTGTATTTTTGGGGGTCTGAAATAGACTAACCTACTTGACATTATTCCTTAAGGGAGTAAATTTGTTCGGTAATGGCACTTGAGCAGGCTTCTGGAGTGAAGTTTTTATGTTACTCGGGGGTCCACTGTATTTATTAGTTGCCTTCAATAACGGTATTTTTACTCAAAAAAATGTCACAGTTGGAAGGATTATGCACTCATACAATTCTTTTTTCATATTTATAAAATTTTTTACTATTGATAAGTCTTACTGAGACACCTACAACCCTCTAACCTTGAACTGCTCTAACTTCCTTAACACATTTCTCTATCTCAGTAAACACTACACTGCCATTTTAATTTAATTTAACCACACTATTAATTATTAAAAGCAGTAAAATCTACAACTTCACTCTCTCCTCAAAAAAGCTACAATATTTGACTAAGCTTAATCAATTATGATCAGGTTTTGAGCATGAACAATATTACTTATAAAGGCCTGCTTGATCACTCTGACAAATATTTTCAAGGTCAACAGGCATTCTTATGTTATCTGCCATTTAAATAAAAAATAGGGTGGCCCAAAAAAGAAAAACTTTCATCATCATTCACTCCATCACTGTCTTGCCAGAGGCATGCTTACACTACAGTTATAAAACGGCAACATTTAATATCCCTCCTTCAGAGTGCAGGCAGTGTATTTCCCATCTCCAGGACTCAAGTCCGGCCTGCTGGTTTCCCTGAATCCCTTCATAAATGTTACTTTGCTTCCACTCCAACAGCACGTCAAGTATTAAAAACCATTTGTCTCCATTCACTTTATCAAATATGCTCATGCATGCTTGCTGGAAGTCCAAGCCCCTCGCACACAAAACCTCCTTTACCCCCTAACTCCAACCTTTCCTAAGCCGACCCCTACCCTGCCTTCCCTCCACTACAGATTTATACATTCTCGAACTTTGTTCCATTCTCTTTACATGTCCAAACCACCTCAACAACCCCTCCTCAGCCCTCTCGATAATAGTCTTGGTAATCCCGCACCTCCTACTAATTTCCACACTACGAATTCGCTGCATTATGTTCACACCACACATTGATCTCAGACATGACATCTCCATTGCCTCCAGCCTTCTCCTTGTTGCAATATTCACACCCATATAAGAGTGCTGGTATAACTATACTCTCATACATTCCCCTCTTTGCTTCCACAGACAAAGTTATTTGTCTCCACAGACTCTTCACCTCATCCTTCACAGACCCATCCACTCCTAAATATCTGAATACATTCACCTCCTTCATACTCTCTCCCTCCAATCTGATATCCAATCTTTTATCACCTAATCTTTTGTTATCCTCATCACCTTACTCTTTCCTATATTCACTTTCAATTTCCTTCTTTTACATACCCTACCAAACTCATCCACCAACCTCTGCAACTTCTCTTCAGAATCTCCCAAAAGCAGAGTGTCATCAGCAAAAAGCAGCTGTGACAACTCCCACTTTGTGTTAGATTCTTTATCTTTTAACCCTACACCTCTTGCCAACACCCGCGCATTCACTTCTCTTACAACCCCATCTATGAATATATTGAACAGCCATGGTGACATCACACATCCCTGTCTAAGGCCTACTTTTACTGGGAAATAATCTCCTCTCTCCTACACACTCTAACCTAAGCCTCACTTTCCTTGTATAAACTCTTCACTGCTTTCAGTAACCTACCTCCTATTCCATACACCTGCAACATCTGCCACATTGCCCCCCTATCCACCCTGTCATACACCTTTTCCAAATCCATAAATGCCACAAAAACCTCTTTACCCTTATCAAAATACTGTTCAGCTATATGTTTCACTGTAAACACTTGGTCTACACACCCCTACCTTTCCTAAAACCTCCTTGTTCATCTGCTATCCTACTCTCCGTCTTACTCTTAATTCTTTCAATAATAACTCTACCATACACTTTACCATGTATACTCAACAGACTTATTCCCCTATAATTTTTGCACTCTCTATGTAATAGACTAAATCAATATAATTGATAGCCATCAAATTTTCTTTGACTACAGTACCATAAATGGCCATTATTGTGCAAGTGTCAAATACTACAATGGCAAGAAAAAGTAAACAAGTCTATCAATAATCACAGTCAATGATTACCTTTACAGTGGACCCCCGGTTCTCGTCGGTAATCCGTCCCAGAGGGTCCGTCGACCACCGGTTTGGTCGAACTCCGATTCTATTTTCCCCATAACAAATAATGGAAATAAAATTAATCCGTTTCAGACACCCAAAAGTATTAAAATAAAATATTTTTGTACATTAAATATACATTAAATTACACAGAAAACAATGAGACATGAAGAATAAAACAGTAATAACATGTCACTTACCTTTATTGAAGAGTTGTTGATGTGTGGAAGACGGGAGGAGGGGAGAGGATGGAGAGTTGCTTTTGTTTGGAAGGGAAATCCCCTTCCATTTCCTAACAAGTAGAACACAAAGAGTAGTAGTCAACAGAGTAAAGTCTGAGGCAGCTACTGTGAAAAGCTCTGTTCCACAAGGCACAGCACTTGCTCCCATCCTGTTCCTCATCCTCATATCGGACATAGACAGGGATATACGGTAAGCCACAGTGCTGTGTCTTCCTTTGCAGATGACACCGAATCTGTATGACAGTGTCCACCGTTGAAGACACTGCAAGACTCCAAGCAGACATAAACCAAATCTTTAAATGGGCTGCAGAAAACAATATGAAGTTCAATGATGAGAAATTTCAATTACTCAGATACGGAAAAAGTGAAGAAATTAAAATCTCATCGGAGTACAAAACTAATTCCAACCACACAATAGAGCGAAAAACTATTGTCAAAGACCTGGGAGTGATCATGTCAGAGGATCTCACCTTCAAGGACCATAACACCGTAGCAATTGCATCTGCTAGAAAAATGACAGGATGGATAATGAGAACCTTCAAAACCAAGGATGCCAAGCCCATGTTGACACTTTACAGATCGCTTGTTCTATCTAGGCTGGAATATTGCTGCACGCTAACCGCACCTTTCAAGGCGGGTGAAATTGCTGACCTTGAAAATGTGCAGAGAACCTTCACGGCACGCATAACTGCGATAAACCACCTCATTACTGGGAACGCTTGAAGTTCCTAAACCTGTACTCTCTAGAACGCAGGCGGGAGAGATACATTATTATATACACATGAAAAATTCTCGAGGGATTAGTACCAAACTTGCACACGAAAATCACTCCCTATGAAAGCAAAAGACTCGGCAGGCGATGTATCATCCCCCCAATGAAGAGAAGGGGTGCCACTAGCACGTTGAGGGACAACACAGTAAGTGTCAGGGGCCCAAGATTGTTCAACTGCCTCCCAGCATACATCAGGGGGATTACCAACAAACCCCTGGCTGTCTTCAAGCAGGCACTGGACAGGCACCTAAAGTCGGTACCTGACCAGCCGGGCTGTGGTTCGTACGTTGGACTGCGTGTGGCCAGCAGTAACAGCCTGGTTGATCAGGCTCTGATCCAACATGAGGCCTGGTCACAGACCGGGCCGCAGGGGCGTTGACCCCTGGAACTCTCTCCAGCTATACTCCAGGTATAAAATAAGTATAATTGAGTATTCAAGCAATGAAATTTGAACATAATTTAAACATAACAATTTTGAAGCATAATAGTTTTACAATTTTGAAGCATTACACTTTTATAATAGATCAACATAATAATTTATTATTTGCAGTAATGCAATTTATTATATCAGATCAAACAAATCAAATCAATTACAGTGGACCCCCGGATTACGTAATTTTTTCGTTCAAGAATACTGTTCAAGTGCCATTACCGAACGAATTTATTCCCATAAGGAATAATGTAAATTAGATTAGTCCTTTTAGACCCCCAAAAATACACTTACAAAGGCACTTACAAAAATAAACTTACATAAAAGGGCGAGTTTGGAGACTATCGTAAATGGATTATTTTATTTGGTAATGCTATAGAAACAAAGTTAGGTAAGGTTGCTTTAATCATAACTGGTTTATACATTTATGAGATATAAGTTTCAACATTTGCATTAGATTAAGTTTGAGAAATTATTGTTCTTTGAGCAATTATGCAAGGGGTTTTGAAGCTAAGGGAGTAACACAGTGAATAATGATATTTTGAAGCAGTGGAAAGTGATTTATTAACTTTGTAGGTAATGTTAAGTATTGTGTACAGTGGACCCCTGCCTAATGAACACCCCGGAAATCGTACAATTATTTAAGTATAATATTGTAAGTGAAGTTCTTGCCCCCTAATACCACTCCTCTCCTCCAGCCCATGGACCAGCAGGTCATTTCCAACTTTAAAAAACTCTATACCAAAGCAATGTTTCAAAAGTGCTTTGATGTGACCACAGACATGAACATAACCCTAAGAGAATTTTGGAAAAACATTTCCATATGCTGCATTGTGTACACCTTATAGGTAAGGCTTGGGAGGGAGTGACTACCAGGACTTTGAACTCTGCCTGAGAAAATTGTGGCCAGACTGTGTCCTAGAGAGGGATTTTGAAGGTTTTGGGGCTGAGCCTCAGAACCCTGAGCCTGAGCCTGAGCCTGTTGTGGAAGAAATTGTGGAATTGGGCAAGTCTTTGGGGTTAGAGGTGAGTGGTGAGGATGTGGAACAGTTGGTGGAGGAGCACAAGGAAGAGCTAACCACTGAAGATCTGCAAGAGCTTCAACAGCAACTGGAACAAGAGACCAGTGGTCAGGACAATGGTTCAGAGGAGGAGGAGGAGGTGGAACAAAAATGGAAGAATGTGCCTTCTTCAAGGATTAAGGACATTTGTGGAATGTGGAGCAAGGTGCAAGCATTTATGGATGAATATCACCCTAACCATGCTGTTGCAGGCCGTGCTGGCAACCTGTACAATGACACAGTGGTGTGTCATTTCAGGGATGTGTTAAAGAATCGCCAGACACAGAGCTCCCTGGACAAATTTGTTGTTAGAAAGAGGTCCAGTGACTCTCAAGCTGGTCCTAGTGGCATTCAAAGAAAAGGGAAGTAACCCCAGAAAAGAACTTACCACCTGCAGTGTTAATGGAAGGATTCCCCTTCAAACACTAGCATACTACTTCACCTTCTCCCCTCCTCCCGTCCTCCACACATCAACAACTCTTCAATAAATGTAAGTGACATGTTATTGTTTAATATTTGCATGCTTATTTAGATATTCTTTATTAAATTATTTATTATTTAATGTCCAAAAGTTCTAAAAATATTTTATTTAACTACTTTTGAAGTCTTGGACGGATTAAATTTATTTCCATTATTTCTTATGGGGAAAATTGATTCGTCTAACGATTGTTTCGTCTTAAGATATGGCCTCTCTGACGGATTAATATCGTAAGTCGAGGTACCACTGTATATACAAAAAAGCCTCTCAAGTGCTCTCACCAATTATTGCAACACTTTTTAACAAATCCATTGAATCCTCTACCTTCCCATCAATACTCAAAATAGCGAGGTCACCCCAATACATGAGGAGGAGATCAAGCAGACCTGAATAACTACAGGCCGATATCTAACTTACCCTTCTCTCCAAAATCTTTGAAAATTAATTCATAGACAAATATATTCCTACCTCACCTCCAACAACGTACTCAACCACTGTCAATTTGGATTCAGGCCTAATAAAAATACAAATGATGCCATTATACACATGTTAGAAATAATTTACACCGCCCTTGAGAAAAAAGAAATCCCAGTGGGAATCTTCATTGATTTACGTAAAGCTTTTGATACAGTTGACCATGATCTGTTACACTTAAAATTATCGCACTATGGTATAAGAGGACACTCCTTAAACTACCTAAAATCATACCTTAGCAACAGAAACCAATATGTGTACACAAATGGAGCTAGCTCCACCGCAAACTATTACCGTAGGTGTCCCACAGGAAGTGTTCTTGGCCCACTACTCTTTCTCATTTACATTAACGACCTACCAAATGCATCTCAACTACTCAAACCCATACTTTTTGCAGATGACACTACATACGTTATCTCTCACCCAAGCCCAGACACACTAGCCAACACTGCAAATACTGAATTGCAGAAAATATCTACCTGGATGATGACCAACAAACTTACTCTCAATATTGATAAAACCTATTTTATCCAGTTTGGGAACAGAGCTGCAAACGCACCACTTAACATAATGATAAACGGGTCCCCTATCGCAAAACTCACAGAGGGAAAATTCTTAGGAATGCATCTTGACAGTGGCCTCAAATTTCAGACACACATACAACAAATCTCCAAGAAAGACTCAAAGACCGTGGGAATACTATCCAAGATACGGTACTATGTTCCACAACCAGCTCTCCTTACCCTATATCACTCACTCATTTACCCCTACCTCACCTATGGAATCTGCGCATGGGGCTCTACATCAATAACTCATCTCAGACCACTAATAACACAACAAAACGCAGCAGTTAGAATGATAACAAATTCCCACTCCAGGCAGCATACTCCACCAATATTCAAAAACCTAAACTTACTCACCATACAAGACATCCATACTTTTTACTGTGCCTATTACATACATAGAACACTTTATGCAGATATTAACCCACCACTCAAACTTCTCCTTACTAATTTTAACAGGACACATGACCATAACACTAGACACAGATCACTCGATGTTCCCCGTGTCCACCTAACACTATGTAAAAACTCAATGCACATAAAAGGCACGAAAATTTGGAATTCATTACCTGTCATTGCCAAAGAAACCCTACCTGTACCTGAATTCAAAGCGATGCTAAAAAACCACCTTCTCACCCAAAGCTAATTGCTCCATATCAACCATTCCCAGCAAAGTAGAATAATCACTTAACGTAAAACCTGACTTTAAAGTCAATGTATTGTATGAATGAACGAATGAATGAATGTAAAACCTATTATGAATAATACTTACTTAGCTAATTATTCCCACAACACTTACATTATAATGACCACGTAAACTAACTGCAATGCAATTAATTGTTTTAAATTGTTATCTCACTCAATTAATTGCATTGCTGCAATAAATTGCTACAATTAATTGATATATTCAATTGTAGCAATAAATTGCTACAATTAATTGATATGTTCAACTTATATTCAAACTTTAAAACTTAGATATGCAACTTTACTTATTTTATAAATTATCAACTATAACTTTTTATTATTTTATTATTATTATTGCTTTAATTTGTTTAATCTGCTTTAATTAATTTTATAATGAAGACAAAAGTACAAAACTATGTTCAAATTTCATAGCTTAAATACTCACCTTTACTCATTGTATACTATCTACAAAAATTCTTACAATTTAGTTTTAAGTTAATTTTAAGTCTGCCCAAAATGCCCTGCATACTAGGGGCTTTTGGCATGTACACCTCATGTAATCTCAATAACCAAATGTAATTCTTTGTATCATGTCCAAATAAAAATTATTATTATTATTATTATTATAACTTAGATATGCAATTATACTTATTTTATAAATTATCAACCATAACTTTTTACCATGTAGTCTAGAATTAAGTAGACCTAAGAATGCCTGCAATGCACAGCATATTAGGGGCTTTTGGCATGTACATCTCATTACTAACTATATTTCTTGTCTACCATGTATTATTGTACCATGTCTCAATAAAGTATTATTATTATTATTATAGATAGGAGTGAATGAAGACTAATGGTTTTTGGGACCTGACGGGCTGTTGGAGGAGTGTGAGCAGGGTAATATTTTGTGAAGGGATTCAGGTAAATCAGTTAGCTGGACCTGAGTCCTGGAAATGGGAAGTACAATGCCTGCACTTTAAAGGAGGGGTTTGGGATATTGGCAGTTTAGAGGGACTTCTAAACCGTTGCATCTGAGTGCCTCTGCAAAGACAGTGATTATGTATGAGTGAGATGAAATTGTTGAATGATGATGAAAGTATTTTCTTTCTTTTTGGGTTTTATAATAATAATAATAGTAATAATAATAATAATACTTTATTGAGACATGGTACAATGATACATGGTAGACAAGATACATAGTTATTAATGAGATGTACATGCCAAAAGCCCCTAATATGCTGTGCATTGCGGGCATTCTTAGGTTGATAATTTATAAAATAAGTATAATTGTGTATCTAAGTTATAAAATTTGAATATAAGTTGAACATAATAATTTATTAATTGTAGCAATGCAACTAATTGAGTGAGATAACAATTTAAAACAATTAATTGCATTGCAGTTACAGTTTACGTGGTCATTATAATGTAAATGTTATAGAAACAGTTAGCTTAGTATGTATTATTCATAACAGGTTTTTACATTAAAGTGATTAATCAGGTTTTTACATTTTACATTTAGGTATAAACCACCTAATATAAAGAAATCCATCCTCATGTGCCCTTGTGCTCCTTGTAACTCATCTAATAACCATATAAACTGTTATTGCAAAACAAATATTTGATTTAATTTGTTTAACCCTTTGGGGGTCCAAGGGGTCTCTGAAACTCGTTCTCAGGGTCCACGAATTTAAAAAAAAAAAAAAAATATTTTTTGTTATGGAATGATAGAGAATCTTTTTCCGATCATAACGCCACAAAAATTATGAAATTTGATCGAAAACTAACGGAATTACGCTTTCGCGAAGTTAGCTGTAGCCATGACACTTAAGCATCCGCGATTTCGCCCTTTTGAGCCCTATTTTCGGCACATTCCAATGTTTCAGTCTACTAAAATTATAGCTATTTCGCTAGAACTCCATTTCTTCTATCGATTGAGTACAAGAAACCGCCTATTTACCAATTTCAACTACCCAAAATAGTGGTCAGAAAATGGCAATTTGGCCAATTTCACACAAATTTCAAACGATGCTAATTTCAAAATAGGATCCATAATAAACAAGACAGACATTCCTGGCACTAAAATAACATCTTCTCTGTTCATTAGTCACGTCTCCAGGCCCCTCTTACATTACTTTTGCTTTCCATTTTGAATTTTTATTCTCACAAAAAAATAGAAGATTTATTGTTATGTATACAACTGCATCATTGTAAAAATGGTATAAATAATATCAGAGCACTTGTGCATGAATATTAGACTCGCCAGTTGATGTGTATTGGACGCATGGTGTGATTTGTTTACTCCTGAACATCGTCAAAAATCGAACATTTTCGCTACTTTGAGCTCAATTTCAAGGTACTTGTTATTGTCAAACCAATCAAAATCTTCTCTATTTCTGTAATATATTTTCCATTCTATCAAATGAGAACAAGAAAACGAGAATACAGCAATAAATACCATACGAAAATAGACTGCAAAGTCGCTGTTTTAAACCAAAAACACGGTCAGAGTTTTTTTTTTGTCATTATGCACTGTGTGGTGCAGGAATTTTTTTTATACTGCGCACACTGACCGCACAGACCCATTCTATCACATCTAGGCCTAACAGCCTGTTTCTGCTTGATTTGAGGGCGCTAGTATTTAGGCGTACTAGTACGTCAATAACCCCAGTGCGTAAGACGTACTAGTACGACCAAAACCCCGAAAGGGTTAATCTGATTTAATAATTCTATTATGTAGACATATAAAACTGTAAATGATCCAAAATTATAAAACTATTATGTTTAAAAAATCTTTCTTTCTTTCAACACGTCGGCCGTTTCCCACCGAGGCAGGGTGGCCCAAAAGGAAAAACAAAAGTTTCTCCTTTTATATTTAGTAATATATTCAGGAGAAGGGGTTACTAGCCCCTTGCTCCCGGCATTTTAGTCGCCTCTTACGACACGCATGGCTTACGGAGGAAGAATTCTGTTCCACTTCCCCATGGAGAATGTTTCAAAAATGTCATGTTCAAATTGTGTTCACATTTCATAGCTTAAATACTCAACTATACTTATATGTATTGTAAACTGTCTACTATAATTCTTACCATTTAGCCTCAAAACCCCTTACTTAATTGCTCAAAGAAAATAATTTATCAAATATAATCTAGTACAAATGTTGAAACTTATACCTCATGTATCCTTATGTACCCTTGTGCTCCTTGTAACTCATCTAATGACCATATAATTTGTTATTGCAACACAAATTATTGATTTAATTTGTTTAATCTGATTTAATTAACTTTATAATGAAGACAAAAGTATAAAACTATGTTTCAAAAATGTCATGTCTAAACTATGTTCAAATTTCATAGCTAACCCTTTCGGGGGTCGGTGCCGTACTAGTACGTTTTACGAGCAGGGGTTGGTGCCGTACTAGTACGCCCAAATTCTAGCGGCCTCAATTTAAGCAGAAAACGTCTGGTAGGCATACATATGAAAGAATGGGTCTGTGTGGTCAGTGTGCGCAGTATAAAAAAAATCTTGCAGTACACACTGCATAATGAGAGAAAAAAAACTCTGACCGTTTTTTTCGATTAAAACAGCAACTTTGCAGTCGATTTTCGTATGGTATTTATTGATGTATTCTCGTTTTCTTGGTCTCATTTGATAGAATGGAAGATATATTACAGAAATGGAGATGATTTTGATTGGTATGACTATGACAAGTACCTTGAAATTGAGCTCAAAGTAGCGAAAATGTTCAATTTTTGACGATGTTCAAGAGTAAACAAATCACACCATGCGTCCAATACACATCAACTGGCGAGTCTTATATTCATGCACAAGTGCTCTGATATTATTTATACCATTTTTACAATGATGCAGTTGTATACATAACAGTAAATCTTCTATTTTTGTGAGAATAAAAATTTAAAATGGAAAGCAAAAGTAATGGAACAGGGGCCTGGAGACGTGGCTAATGAACAGAGAACATGTTATTTTAGTGCCAGGAATGTCTGCCTTGTTTACTCTGGACCCTATTTTGAAATTGGCATCGTTTGAAATTTGTGTGAAATTGGAAAATTGCCATTTTCTGACCACTATTTTGGGTAGATGAAATTGGTAAATAGGCAGTTTCTTCTACTCATTCGATAGAAGAAATGGAGTTCTAGCGAAATAGCTATAATTTTAGGAGACTGAAACATTGGAATTTGTCGAAAATAGGGCTCGAAGTGGGTGAAATCGCCGATGCGTCAGTGTCATAGATACCGATAACTTCGCGAAAGCATAATTTCGTTAGTTTTCGATCAAATTTCATAATTTTGGTGGCGTTATGATCGGAAAAAGATTCTCTATCATTTCATAAGAAAAAAATAATTTTTTTTTTTCCAAAAAAATTTCGACCCCAGGAACACTTTCCTGAGAAGGCCTGTCGACCCCCAAAGGGTTAAATGCTCAACTATACTCATATTGTAAACTATTTACTAAAATTCTTACCATTTAGTTTTAAGTTAATTTTAAGTCTGCCCAAAATGCCCTGCATATTAGGGGCTTTTGGCATGTACACCTCATGTAATCTCATAACCCATTGTAATTCTTTGTATCATGTCCAAATAAACTATTATTATTATTATTATTATTATTATTATTATTATTATTATTATTATACTGTCACAAACACACATGTTCACACTGATAAATGAATTTGTACACCTGGTTCAATCACATACTATTGTTTACATATATATATACAAGGTATTTACAGGTCCCATTTATGTTTCTAGATGACCACCACTGTATGATACTCGAAGAAGCATGAATTCATACAGAGTGCCACCCCACATTGCTGACATATGAATTGTGTCTTTTCGCACTTGGGGTCGCTGTGTAGTGTAAGCACACACAACACTTTTTCTGAGAGTACTTCTTCTTTGGAGTAGATTTTATTGGTATCAGGCAGTGATAGTCAGGGATTATTCGGTTGGGCACTTTCCCCTCTGGTTGTGGGGTGACAGGTCGCTGTGGAGTGGCAGGTATAGGTGTGGTACCATACTTTTTCGGTATCTGCTTGTTGACATTGAGGGTGAATTCTGCATATCATTGCCGCTTCCCTGTCTTTATTTTGTACATGTTGAAGGCATTGAGCATTGCAATGTTCACAAGGTGGTAAAACACTTTTATATACCACTTGCGACTCCTATGCACACAGTCAACAAACCCTATCATCATGTCACACTTATAATAATAATAGTTTATTTAGACATGATACAATGTTGTTATTTAGACATGATACATAGTTAGGTATAAATGAGGTGTACATGCCAAAAGCCCCTAATATGCTGTGCATTGTGGGCATTCTTAAGATTAATTAATAGTAGACTACATGGTAAAAAATTAAGGTTGATAATTTATAAAATAAGCATAATTGTGTATCTAAGTTGTAAAATTTGAATACAGTGGACCCCCGAGTATCAAAAGGCTCGTATATCGTAAAAGTTGTGTTTCGTAAGCTTTTTTCGATTTCGTGTATCGTAAACTCCCTCGTGTTTCGTAACGTATTAGACCTGTCCGCCTGCGCAGGACGCAGGATGCCCGCCAGTGAAGCGTTGTTTACCATTGAGAGAACAGTACCCAGTGCACTCTTTCAAACATTCACAATACATTTGGTGTCTTTTTTGGTGGTTTAGTGATTGTCACTGTGAAATAAGTCACCATGGGTCCAAAGAAGCTTCCTAGTGGCACCCCAGTGGTAGCATTCATGCAGGGAGTGTAGCATTCATGCAGGGAGTGTAGCAGGCATGCAGGGAGTGTAGCAGGCATGCAGGGAGTGTAGAAGGCATGCAGGGAGTGTAGCATTCATGCAGGGAGTGTAGCATTCATGCAGGGAGTGTAGCATTCATGCAGGGAGTGTAGCAGGCATACAGGGAGTGTAGCATTCATGCAGGGAGTGTAGCAGGCATGCAGGGAGTGTAGCATTCATGCAGGAACTGTAGCATTCATGCAGGGAGTGTAGCATTCATGCAGGGAGTGTAGCAGGCATGCAGGGAGTGTAGCATTCATGCAGGGAGTGTAGCATTCATGCAGGGAGTGTAGCAGGCATGCAGGGAGTGTAGCAGGCATGCAGGGAGTGTAGCATTCATGCAGGGAGTGTAGATGGCATGCAGGGAGTGTAGCAGGCATGCAGGGAGTGTAGCAGGCATGCAGGGAGTGTAGCAGGAAGGCAGGGAGTGGGGATTCCCCTTCGTAGAGGCTGAAGAATTCCTCCCCCAACAAGTGTTTAATTGTGATGAAACAGGCCTGTTTTGGAAGAAAATGCCCAACAGGACCTTCATTACTCATTACCTCATTACCCTATCTTCCAGATGCCTGCAACTCTCTTCAATAAAGGTAAGTAAATGTTATAATAATAATAATAATAATAATAATAATAATAATACTTTATTGAGACATGGTACAATGATACATGGTTGGGTAGACAAGATACATAGTTATTGATGAGGTGTACATGCCAAAAGCCCTAATATGCTGTGCATTGTGGGCATTCTTAGGACTACTTAATTATAGACTACATGGTAAAAAGTTATGGTTGATAATTTATAAAATAAGAAGAATTTAACACATTTTAAAACATATAAATTAATTGTAGCAATGCAACTAATTGAGTGAGGTAACAATTTAAAACAATTATTTGCATTGCAGTTACAGTTTACGTGGTCATTATAATGTAAATGTTATGGAAATAGTTAGCTTAGTATGTATTATTCATAACAGGTTTTTACACTTAAGTGATTAGTCAGGTTTTTACAGTAAGTGATTATTCTACTTTGTTGAGAATGTTTGATATTGAGCACTTAGGTTTGGGTGAGAAGGTGGTTTTTTAGCATCGTTTTGAATTGGGGTAAAGGCAGTGTTTCTTTGGCAATGACAGGTAATGAATTCCAAATTTTTGTGCCTTTTATATGCATTGAGTTTTTACATAGTGTTAGATGGACACGGGGAACATCGAGGAGTGATCTGTGTCTAGTGTTATGGTCATGTGTCCTGTTAAAATTGGTAAGGAGAAGTTTGAGTGGTGGGTTAATATTTGCATAGAGTGTTCTATATATGTAATAGGCACAGTAAAAAGTATGGATGTCTTGTATGGTGAGTAAGTTTAGGTTTTTGAATATTGGTGGAGTATGTTGTCTGGAGTGTGAATGTGTTATTATTCTAACTGCTGCATTTTGTTGTGTTATTAGTGGTCTGAGATGAGTTATTGATGTAGAGCCCCATGCACAGATTCCATAGGTGAGGTAGGGGTAAATGAGTGAGTGATATAGGGTAAGGAGAGCTGGTTGTTGAACATAGTACCGTATCTTGGATAGTATTCCCATGGTCTTTGAGACTTTCTTGGAAATTTGTTGTATATGTGTCTGAAATTTGAGGCCACTGTCAAGATGGATTCCCAAGAATTTTCCCTCTGTGAGTTTTGTGATAGGGGACCCGTTTATCATTATGTTAAGTGGTGCGTTTGTAGCTCTGTTCCCAAACTGGATAAAATAGGTTTTATCAATATTGAGAGTAAGTTTGTTGGTCATCATCCAGGTAGATATTTTCTGCAATTCAGTATTTGCAGTGTTGGCTAGTATGTCTGGGCTTGGGTGCGAGATAACGCATGTAATGTCATCTGCAAAAATTATGGGTTTGAGTAGTTGAGATGCATTTGGTAGGTCGTTAATGTAAATGAGAAAGAGTAGTGGGCCAAGAACACTTCCCTGTGGGACACCTACGGTAATAGTTTGCGCGGTGGAGCTAGCTCCATTTGTGTACACATATTGGTTTCTGTTGCTAAGGTATGATTTTAGGTTATTTATTAATCTTTTTTATTATTTAGTATGTGAATATTTTTGGGTGAAACGGATTAATTGTATTTACATTATTTCTTATGGGAAAAAGGTTTGAATTTCGTAAATTTCGTGTTAAGTAATAGCTCCTGGAACGGATTAATTACGATAGGTGAGGGACCACTGTATAAATTGAACATAATAGTTTAGTAATTGTAGCAATGCAATTAATTGAGTGAGATAACAATTTAAAACAATTAATTGCATTTGCAGTTACAGTTTATGTGGTCATTATAATGTAAATGTTATAGTAACAGTTAGCTTAGTATGTATTATTCATAACAGGTTTTTACTTGTCGACTAGTCGCATATTGTTCATATAGTCAATGACAGCAGCTGGCTTTACAATAATTTCATTGTTGTGCTTGCTCAGTCTGTCTGTTTGTACCATCTCGTTTCTGTGGATGGTTGACATCAACGTCACATCTCGTTTGTTATGCCATGTCAGTGCCATGATGTCATTGGCATGAAACGCTTGCACTACACTTCCTCCAGTGAACCTTGGAATGTGTTTTCTACTGCTCACTGTTCCACATATATTGTTCACATGTAGGAAATCAGCAAGCATAGGGCATCTATACCAGTTGTCTGTGAACAATGTATGACCCTTGCCAAGGTATGGCTGCATCATCTTGCAAACAACATACCCAGAAATGCCCAACAAGCGCCTGGTATTGTCAAGTGTATTTTCCCCTGTGTAGATAATGACATCCAACACAAGACCAGTCTCACAGTCACACTTAACAAAGAGTTTTATACCAAAGCGATTACGTTTGCTTGGTATACAGTCATCCCTCGGTTTTCGATTTTAATCCGTTCCAAATGGATCGGCTAAAACCAAAATCGGCGAAAACCAAAACTATTTTCCCCATAAGAAATAATGGAAATTCAATTAATCCGTTCCAGAAACCAAGAAGTTTGGAGAAAAAAAATTTTTGGGGGCCTTAAAGATAGATTTACATGCACAAATGAATGAACTGAATGTGGCACTTACCTTTATTGAAGACTGATGTTGCTGGATGGGAGAGAGGGAAGAGGGGAGAGGGAAGAGACCCTAATTTTTGGAAGGGGAATCCCCCTCCCTCCGGACTCTAGGTACCAAGTCCTTATCCGGGGTCACTTCCCTGCATGCCTGCTACACTCCCTCCCTGCCTGCTACACTCCCTCCCTGCCTGCTACACTCCCTCCCTGCCTGCTACACTCCCTCCCTGCCTGCTACACTCCCTCCGTGCCTGCTACACTCCCTCCCTGCCTGCTACACTCCCTGCATACATGCTACACTCCCTACATACATGCTACACTCCCTGCATACCTGCTACACTCCCTGCATATCTGTTACACTCCCTGCATGCATGCTACACTCCCTGCATACATGCTACACTCCCTACATACATGCTACACTCCCTGCATACCTGCTACACTCCCTGCATATTTGTTACACTCCCTGCATACCTGCTACACTCCCTGCATACCTGCTACACTCCCTGCATACCTGCTACACTCCCTGCATACCTGTTACACTCCCTGCATACATGTTACACTCCCTGCATACATGTTACACTCCCTGCATACCTGCTACACTCCCTGCATACCTGTTACACTCCCTGCATACATGCTACACTCCCTGCATACCTGCTACACTCCCTGCATACATGCTACACTCCCTGCATACATGCTACACTCCCTGCATACCTGCTACACTCCCTGCATACCTGCTACACTCCCTGCATGCATGCTACACTCCCTGCATACCTGCTACACTCCCTGCATACATGCTACACTCCCTGCATACCTGCTACACTCCTATTATGTACCTCAATCAGCTCTCCTTGCACTATATCATTCACTTATCTACCCGTATCTCACCTATGGAATCTGTGCATGGGGATCAACAACGTTAAATCACCTTAGACCACTCATAACACAACAAAAGGCCGCAGTCAGAATGATAACAAATTCCCACTCTAGACAGCATACTCCACCAATATTCAAAAGTCTCAAACTACTCACCGTAAAGAACATTCATACTTACTCTTGTGCCTACTACATATATAAAACTTTACACTCTAATATAAACCCTCTGCTCAAAACTCTCCTCACCAACTTTAATAGGACCCATGACCACAACACACGACACAGATCACTTTTTGATATACCTTGTGTTCATATCAACCTATGTAAAAATTCTATGCACATAAAGGGCCCCAGAATCTGGAATTCATTACCAGTAAATATTAAGATAATCTTGTCTGAAAATCAATTTAAGACTCAACTCAAAAACCACCTACTCACCCAAACCTAAATGATCATGCTATAAACTACTTTGAAAAATGCTCATTGTTACTTTCCTATACGATAATCTCAATTTTTAATAATATGTTACTATTATGTTACCCCTACTCATATTATAAGTTAATGTCAAAAATGCTCAATGTTATTTTCCTTAAGATAATCTCAATTCCATATTATCATTCAAGAATCTCAACACCTGTAACAATCTAAGATCTAATATCATTATATAATAATTTAAACAGTAAAATTTCATCATATTGTAATTTTGAAAATAATTTTTAACTAGAATAAACTCAATAAATTTCTCTAATATTAAGTACATAGTTTTTAAGGACTAGAATAAGCTGCCCCTAATGCCATGGCATGTCAGTGGCTCTCCTTGCACTCAATTTACATTGTAACTTCCGATACCCATGTAACCTGCAATGAAATAAAATTTGTTTGTTTGTTTGTTTGTTTGCATACCTGCTACACTCCTTGCATACCTGCTACACTCCCTGCATGCATGCTACACTCCCTGCATGCATGCTACACTCCCTGCATGCATGCTACACTCCCTGCATGCATGCTACACTCCCTGCATGCATGCTACACTCCCTGCATACATGCTACACTCCCTGCATACATGCTACACTCCCTGCATACCTGCTACACTCCTTGCATACCTGCTACACTCCTTGCATACCTGCTACACTCCCTGCATGCATGCTACACTCCCTGCATGCATGCTACACTCCCTGCATGCATGCTACACTCCCTGCATGCCTGCTACACTCTTAATCTCCATCGTGTTTCTCACTTTCACTATCATATTTTTCTATTATTTCTTTCTTCATTTCTACAGGGTTCCTCACTTTCTTTACTAAAGAAGTGGCACTAGGAGCTTTCTTTGGGCCCATGGTAGCTTATTTAGTAGTCACACACAATAATCAAGGCCCAAAAACAATGAATTGTTAATAAATGTTTTGTATAAACTCCTGGGGTGATGTTCACTCAAGTGTAAACAATGCTAGACTGCGTGACAATGTGCGTGGGAGGTGCGTGGCTGGCGGGTCTACGGCCTTTGTATGTGCGCGGCACTGGTGGACAGGTCCCATACGGTCGGCGAAAACTAAAACAATCGGCAAAAACTAAGACAAATTTTCCCTGAAAAAAGTCGGTGAAAACCAAAATCGGCAAAAACTGGGACAAGCGAAAACCAAGGGATGACTGTATATTGTTTGAATGACAGTTGTCCCTTGAACAGAATCAAGGACTCATCAACAACAATGTTCTTGAATGGATAAAAGTAGGCACTGAATTTTTGCTTCAGATACATAAACAATTCCCGGATTTTATATAGGAGGTCATTTCGGTTTGGCGTATTCCTGTCTGAGAAGTGCAACATTCATAGCAACAGAGTGAATCTGTTGCAGGGAAGGAGGTCACGGAAGACTGGAGTGCTGATGAAGTGGTCTGTGGACCAGTACTGTGCTATATTATTCTTATACGTGTGTGGCATAAGCATGACAGTGTCAAGGAATAAATACATTTCAGCCACAGTTGTATCTTTCCACCTGCGCAGCCGTGACGATTCTGAAACATCTGTGTGCTCCATTGTATACCGGTAGTATGTGTTGGTCTGGATAACAATCAAGATCATTATCGCCTCATCAAATTATAGTTAAAAATAGTCTAACTCTGTAGACTCATTTGTGATGGAGCAGTGTGGCATGATGCCACTTCCACTGGCATCAAAATTGAAAGGATGTGGCACGAATGGTATACTTTCTGTCCAGTTCCATTCACTGTCACATGGTGCAGGGTGGACCTGTGGCATGGGCCGTGGGGAAGCAGGAGGAGGGACAGGAGTGGAGGCAGCACATGGTTGAGAGGATGCCGGGCGGTCCTTTGTCTGCCCACCCACCGCGCCACGAGGTCCAGGCACTGTGCCACCCACCTCCTCTTCCTCCATCCCAGCATACTCTCCTTCATGATCACTAGCAGTGGCTGGGGTTTTGGTTCGTGACCTGCCACGACCCTTGCCGCCGACTGCATATGGCACACTGCCTGAACGTAGGCGCCGCCGCCTAAAAGTACGTTTCACTGGGGAATAATGATAATCACTTTCACTGGACGAATCCTCTATGGGCATAAAATCAATTTCATCATCGTCACTTATATCACTTTCACTATCATCACCATCATAACGCATGGAAAATTATAATTTCCTCTTGCATAGTTGCCTTTGGGTAGTAACACTAGCAACCCCAGAGGTGCTGGGCTGAGGGTCTGGTATGGCCACACTGGCCACCCCAGAGGTGATGGACTGAGGGTCATCTGGGTTGTCATCAATAGTTTCACTAATTCCTTGATCATTAGTGGCCATATCGGTGTCAAATCCACTAAACTCTCGTTCTTTTTCACTTTCTGAGAATAGTAGAGTGTTAATACGATGAGGCGTGAGTGAATCACGGGGGTTTTCCATGATGTTGACCCAAGATGGAGCTGAAACTAACTTGTGCTACCATGCGGTACCCTGGCGTCCCAGATTTTTTTCATACTGCGCACACTGAGTGTGCAGACCCATTCTCTCGTGTCTAGGCGACTCTGGCCTATCGCGCCAAATTTGAAGGAATGAAAAATAAAGTGTAGATCTACGTTTGGAACGCTACACGTGCAAACATATACAGTGGACCCTCGGTTTTCGTACAGCTTCCAACTCAAACAATTATGTAAGTGTATTTTTGTAAGTGCTTTTGTAAGTGTATTTTTGGGGGTCTGAAATGACTAATCTAATTTACATTCGTCCTTATGGGAACAAATTCATTCGGTAACGGCACTCGAACAGCATTCTGGAAAGAATTATCGATGAAAACCGAGGGTCCACTGTATCTATGTTTGGACAGTTTAAGGGTTAAGGGGAACCATGATTTTTTTAAATTTAAAATTGACAGAAAACCAACAAATAACTGCACTATTATTCTCCACATCGAGATAGTTAAACTTCTACAGTCAAACCTCAATTTCCGTATGCCCTAGTTTTCGTACGATTCGATTTTTTACGACTTTTTTCGTCAAAATTTTGTCCCAGTTTTCGTACATCCGCTCAGTTTTCGTACAGTTGAAAATGGTCCGTACCAAACTCGTCAGCCTGCCCGTGTGACTCGGCCACTCATTTCCCAGAATAGAGCTCCCACACAAAGCATCCCATGCGTTCGTGACTCAGTCTGCCTTTGTTTCTCGTTGAGTGAGCATCACCCCGCGTGTTCATGGACCAGCAGGTCATTTCAAACTTCAAAAAACTCTACACCAAAGCACTGTTTCAAAGGTCCTTTGAGGTGACCTTGGACACTGAATTGGCCCTAAGAGAGTTTTGGAGGAATCACTTCAATATCTTCAATTCCATAAGCCTTATAGATAAGGCTTGGCAGGGAGTGACTTCCAGGATGATGAACTCTGCTTGGAGAAAATTGTGGCCAGAATGTGTCCTCAAAAAGGATTTTGAAGGGTTTGAGGCTGACCCTGATGACTCTATGCCTGTTTTAGAATCTATTGTGTCTTTGGGGAAGTCCATGGGGTTGGATGTGAGTGGCCAGGATGTGGAAGAGTTGGTGGACGACCATAGGGAAGAGCTAACCACTGAAGAGTTGCAAGACCTTCAACTGGAACAGCAACAGACTGCAGCTGAGGAAATCGCTTCAGAGGAGGAGGAAGAGAAAGGGGGGAGTGGGCCTTCTTCAGCGATTAACCCTTTGACTGTCGGAGGCCCCATTCTGAAACTGTCATTCTATGTCCGAAAATTATGGAAAAAAAAATAAATTATTTTTTCTTATGAAATGATAGAGAATCTTTTCCCGATTGTAATGACACCAAAAGTATGAAATTTGATTGACAACTTACGGAATTACGCTCTCGCAAAGTTAACGATGTCAGTGATATATACGCATCGGCGATTTCGCCGACTTTGAGCCCTATTTTAGGCCAATTCCATTGGGACAGTGGACCAAACTCATAACTATTTCTTTAGAACTCCATTTGTTCTATCGATTGAGTACAAGAAATCACCAATTTACCAATTTCAACTACCCAATAAAGTGGATAGAAAATGGCAATTTGCCAATTTCATGCAAAATAAAAAATATATCAATTTCAAAATAAGAGTCCAGAATAAACAATGCAGACATCCCTAGCACTAAAATAAGATGTTATCTGTTCATTAGTCATGTCTTTAGGCCCCTCTTACATTACTCTTGCTTTCTATTTTGATTTTTTATTCATACAAAAAATAGAAGATTTATTGTTATGCATACTATTGCATTATTGTAAAAACTGTATAAATAATATCTGTGCACTTGTGAAAGAATATTAGACAAACCAATTGATGTGTATTGGACGCATGGTGTGATTTGTTTACTTTTGAACATTGGCAAAAATCGAACAATTTCCGCTATTTTGAGCTCAATTTCAAGATCGTTTACATCATGAAACTAATCAAAGTCATCTCTATTCCTGTAATATGTTTCCCATTCTATCAAATGAGACCATGAAAAAGAGAATACAACCATAAATACTATACGAAAATACACCTCAAAGACAGCGTTTTAATTAAAAAAAACGGTCGGAGTTTTTTTTTTTCATTATGTACTGCTTGCTGCAGGATTTTTTTATACTGCGCACACTGACCACACAGACCCATTCTCTCACATGTGGGCCTACCAGCTTTCTCCTGCTTGATTTGAGGCCGCTAGAATTTAGGCGTATAAATACATCCGAAACATTGGCTCGTAAGACGTATATATACGTCCGAAACAGTCAAAGGGTTAAGAACATGTGTGCAAAATGGAATGAGTTGCAAAGTTTTGTGGAGAAATATCAGCCTAACAAAGCTGCTGCAACATGTTCAATGACAAAGTCTTGTCCCATTTTATCCAAATCTTAACCCTTAAACTGTCCAAACACATATACAGTGGTACCCCGACTTACGATATTTTTTCATTCCAGAATGCTGTTCAAGTGCCATTACCAAACAAATTTATCTCTATAAGAAATGATGTAAAATAGACTAGTCCTTTTAGACCCCCAAAATTACACTTACAAAAGCATTTAAAAAAATAAACTTACATAAAAGGGTGAGTTTGGGGACCATCGTAAGTCGGGGTACCACTGTATATACGTTTGCACGCTTACTGCTCCGAACGTAGATCTACGTTTTATTTTTCATTCCTTCAAATTTGGCACAATAGGCCTGAGTTGCCTAGACATGAGAGAATGGGTCTGTGCACTCAGTGTCTACCTGGAGAGAATTCCAGGGGTCAACGCCCCCGCAGCCCGGTCTGTGACCAGGCCTCCTGTTGGACCAGAGCCTGATCAACCAGGCTGTTACTGCTGGCCGCACGCAGTCCAACGAACGAACCACAGCCTGGCTGATCAGGTAACGACTTGAGGTGCCTGTCCAGTGCCTGCTTGAAGACAGCCAGGGGCTTGTTGGTAATCCCCCTGATGTATGCTGGGAGGCAGTTGAACAATCTTGGGCCCCTGACACTTATTGTGTTGTCCCTCAACGTGCTAGTGGCACCCCTGCTCTTCATTGGGGGGATGTTACATCGCCTGCCGAGTCTTTTGCTTTCGTAGGGAGTGATTTTTGTGTGCAAGTTTGGTACTAAGCCCTCGAGAATTTTCCATGTGTATATAATAATGTATCTCTCCCGCCTGCGTTCTAGAGAGTACAGGTTTAGGAACTTCAAGCGTTCCCAGTAGTTGAGGTGGTTTATCGCACTTATGCGTGCGGTGAAGGTTCTCTGCATATTTTCAAGGTCAGCAATTTCACCCGCCTTGAAAGGTGCAGTTAGTGTGCAGCAATATTCCAGCCTAGATAGAACAAGCGATCTGTAAAGTGTCAACATGGGCTTGGCATCCCTGGTTTTGAAGGTTCTCATTATCCATCCTGTCATTTTTCGAGCAGATGCAATTGCTACATTGTTATGGTCCTTGAAGGTGAGATCCTCTGACATGATCACTCCCAGGTCTTTGACATTAGTTTTCGCTCTATTGTGTGGTTGGAATTAGTTTTGTACTCCGATGAGATTTTAATTTCTTCACGTTTTCCGTATCTGAGTAATTGAAATTTCTCATCATTGAACTTCATATTGTTTTCTGCAGCCCATTTAAAGATTTGGTTTATGTCTGCTTGGAGTCTTGCAGTGTCTTCAACGGTGGACACTGTCATACAGATTCGGGTGTCATCTGCAAAGGAAGACACAGCACTGTGGCTTATATCCCTGTCAATGTCTGATATGAGGATGAGGAATAGGATGGGAGCAAGTACTGTGCCTTGTGGAACAGAGCTTTTCACAGTAGCTGCCTCAGACTTTACTCTGTTGACTACTACTCTTTGTGTTCTACGTGTTAGGAAATTATAGATCCATCTACCAACTTTTCCTGTTATGCCTTTATCACGCATTTTGTGTGCTATTATACCATGGTCACACTTGTCAAAGGCTTTTGCAAAATCTGTGTATATAACATCTGCATTCTGTTTATCTTCTAGAGCATCCAGGACCATGTCGTAGTGGTCCAGTAGTTGGGACAGACAGGAGCGGCCTGCTCTAAACCCATGCTGTCCTGGGTTGTGCAATTGATGGGTATCAAGATGGGTGGCGATCTTGCTTCTTAGAACCCTTTCAAAGATTTTTATGATATGGGACGTTAGCGCAATTGGTCTGTAGTTCTCTGCTATTGCTTTACTGCCCCCTTTGTGGAGCGGGGCTATGTCTGTTGTTTTTAGTAGCTGCGGGACGATCCCAGTGTCCATGCTCCCTCTCCATAGGATGTTAAAAGCATGTGATAGGGACTTCTTGCAGTTCTTGATGAACACGGAGTTCCACGAGTCTGGGCCTGGAGCGGAGTGCATGGGCATATCATTTATTGCCTTTTCGAAGTTATTTGGCATCGTGATGATGTCAGAAAGGCATGCGTCTGTCAAGTTCTGTGGCACTCTCATAAAAAAATCATTTAGGTTTTCGATTTTCAGTCTGGTTAGTGGCTCGCTAAAGACTGAGTCATACTGGGATTTAAGTAACTCACTCATTTCCTTGCTGTCATCTGTGTAGGACCCATCTGGTTTAAGTAGGGGCCCAATACTGGTTGTTGTTCTTGACTTTGATTTTGCATAGGAAAAGAAATACTTAGGGTTTCTTTCAATTTCATTTATGGCTCTTAGTTCTTCCCGTGTCTCTTGATTCCTATAAGATTCCTTTAGTTTTAATTCGATGTTTGCTATTTCTCTGACTAGTGTCTCCCTACGTATTTCAGAGATATTGGCCTCCTGTAGCTGCTCCGTTATTCTGTGCCTTCGCCTGTATAGGGAGCGCCTCTCTCTTTCTAGTTTGCATCTTCTCCTCCTTTTCCTTAAGGGAATTTGCCTTGAGCAAACCTCAAGTACCACAGAGTTAATTTGTTCTAGACATAGGTTGGGATCCGTGATGCTTAGGCAATCTTCCCAGTTTATATCATTTAGGACTTGGTTTACTTGGTCCCACCTTATGTTTTTGTTATTGAAGTTGAATTTGGAGAAAGCTCCCTCACGGCTGATCACATTTTGTTGATCTGGGGCTCCCCGCATGCATGTCTGGACCTCTATTATGTTGTGATCTGAGTATATTGTTTTTGATATGATGACATTTCGTATCAGATCATCATTGTTGGTGAAGATGAGGTCCAGCGTATTCTCTAAACTTGTGGGCTCTACTATTTGCTGGTTTAAGGTGAACTTGGTGCAGAGATTTAAAAGTTCATGCATGTGTGAATTTTCATCTGAGCTGCCTCCTGGTGTTATCTCTGCTACCACATTGTTTGCAATGTTCCTCCATTTTAGGTGCCTGAGGTTGAAATCCCCCAGTAGCAAGATGTTGGGGGCAGGAGCTGGAAGATTTTCCAGACAGTGGTCAATTTTCAGAAGCTGTTCCTGGAATTGTTGGGACGTTGCATCTGGGGGCTTGTAGACAAAAACGATGACCAGGTTTTGATTCTCGACCTTTATTGCTAATACTTCAACTACATCATTTGAGGCATTTAGTAGTTCTGAACATATAAGTGACTCTGTGATATACAGGCCAACCCCCCCTTTTTGCCTGTTCACTAAGTCACACCTGTATAGGTTGTAGCCCGGGATCCATATTTCATTGTCCAAGTGATCTCTTATGTGGGTCTCTGTGAAAGCCGCAAACATAGCATTTGACTCTGTAAGCAGTCCACGAATGTAAGGTACCTTGTTGTTTGTTGCTGGCTTTAGACCCTGTATATTAGCAAAGATGAATGTAGTTGGATTGGTGGTATGGGGGGGGTCTTTTTTTCCTGGCTCTAATATCTGTTGTAATGGAGTGGAGGCCACTGACTGTGATTCCACTCCAGAAATGATTGCAGTTGGTGTACAATTTCTGTCATTTCCTGCCAGCTTTTTTCCTTCCTGGCACTAAAAAACCTCTCTCTCCGGAGTGGCTGTGGCTACCCTGATTTTGCCATGGTCTGGATGTTCTGTGTCGCCTCGTACCCTTTAGGTGGTATGCCTGGCAATATAAGTTGTAGCACTGTCTTTCCTGAATTGATGTGTGGCACATTTCAGGGTGGAAAAACTTACAGGACGGGAGGTTGCATTTGCCTGTTTTCATATGGGAACGGCATTTTCTGGGGTGATCATAATTGCATGTCCCATCTGATTTCCCAGATTTTCCATGCCTGCAGATACCAAGTGCATAATATTCACATAGGCCTGCTTTTCGTTTGCCCTGGTTTTTTGTGACTGTGTTCCCCATTGGGTGTGTTCCTGTCTCATGTCTGTCTTCGTTACTATTGCTAACAATGGAGCCTTCAACTGTTTCCGGTAATTTATCTTCAGTATTTCCCTGGGCATCCCCTTGTTTACTATCTACCGTGGTATTGCTAGTTTGTACCACTGTTTTGTGTGTGTCCTTGTCTACACCTGTTTCCCCGTCATTTATTTCACTAGAGCTACTGTCCCTCTTCAGGTCACCATCATTTATTTCTCCATTCTTAGATATATTGGGTATCATTTCAACATCTGTACCAGGGGCGGTAGCATCATCTGGCCCTGATTTTTTACTGTCCCAACTGTTATAGAAAGCTGTCATGTTTTTTATGAAGTCCGATTTGGTGTTGTCATCTTTTAATATCGATGTGGTTTTATTCCACAGTTCGGTCTCATTTGGACATACCCAAAAACACTTCCCTTGTTTAATATCTCGGGTGGTAGAGTCTTGAATGTCTACACAAGGGGCGTGGCAGCATTTACCACAAAGGATGCATGTAATCCATGCAGAGGAACGTTTGCTTGTTTGGTTGCATATTACACAGGGTTTCATGATTGATTTTTGTTGGTTGCTTTACTGTATATTCTACTAATAGGTTCCCTGAAGTGGTGATCCGTCTATTTGTATCGTATCTATTTTATTTGCATGTGTAAGTGTTGGACAATCTTACCTTGTAAAAGTTAGGAATACTGTTTACAATTCAAAAAAAAAGTCAACCAACTTTATTCAACTAAAAATATGTTGGTTCTCCCTTATCATGAAAATTTGCTTGACATGCCTTCACTGCTTAAGAATTTTAATATAAAAATTGTATTTTAAAATCTTGATACATGAAAAAACGTTTGATAAAAATTCCTCCAAAAATGCTGACAGGTGTGTGTACAAGATTCCTTGTGAAATACAGTGGACCCTCGGTTTTCGTTGAAAATTCATTCCAGAATGCTGTTTGAGTGCCATTACCGAACGAATTTGTTCCCATAAGGACAAATGTAAATTAGATTAGTCATTTCAGAACCCCAAAAATACACTTACAAAAGCTCTTACAAAAATACATTTACATAATTGTTCGAGTTTGGAGGTGAATGAAAACCGAGGGTCCACTGTATGTGATAAATTTTATTATGGTCAAACTGGGAAAAGTCTTGAACTAAAATTAAAACAACATAAGTATAGCATTAATGTGACCAGCAAGGTGCCACATGGATTGTTACTTGCCCCAGTAACATTTCTAATTTATATACCCTTCTGGCCAAAATGAATATCATTCCACCATAGCAACACATTTTCAGATAAGACAAAGAATTTATGTGAAATAAATAAAAATGACTGTATTCATTCAGCAAGATTTACAATAAACTTAGTTATAGATGAATGATGCAATTTAATAGGATAAATGATATGTAATGGAATTGGGAGAAAATGAAAACAAGTCACATGGAAAATATAGGTTGTTTAATAAAATATTAAAAACATAAGACAAGGAGAAGGACTTAAGAGTCATCATTGACTAAAAACTGTCACCCAAGAATCACAAATGAAATACTGTAGTGAGAAACTCCTGTGCATCAATGACCAACTTTAAAACAGCTTTACATATGTAAATTACAAAATGCAACGATACCTTTTCACACCAAACGTTCTCCCAAAATCTGAATATACAGCAATAGTATGGTATTTGCCCTTTAATAAATATGTAAAAAATATAAAAGTTCAAACGAGCTACAAAATGACAACCAGAACTAAATGATAAGTTACAAAGAAACAGTGAAGGCATTAGATATGTCCTCACTGGCTGACAAGGAGAAAAAGAGATGTGATACTGTAATGGCATATGAGACTGTTAAAGTACGTATATGAAAGAATGTATAAGGAAGGCTTCTTAACACCATCAGCAAGAAGAACAAGAGACCATAACTATAAACCATAAAAAAAAGTACCAAAGAGCTTGAAAGTTCTTGTTCAGAGCAGTAGATAATAGAAAAATTTACAAGAGGATTTATTAAATGTTGCAAGCACTGGAAACCCTACGTACAGTGGTATCTCAAGTTACGAGCTTAATTCGTTCCAGACGGCTATTCAAGTGCCGATACCGAAGGAATTTTTTCCCATAAGAAATAATGAAAATTAGATTAATCCATTTCAGACCCCCAAAAATGCACTTACAAAAGCACCCACAAAAATACACTTACATAATTGTTCGAGTTGGGAGCTGCTCGTAAGTAGAGGTACCACTGTATTATGATACATTGAACACTGAAAATGGAAATCACAATCTTAACTTCTCACTTGTAGCTATAGTACTTGCAGGTTGTGTTGCCCCTTCATAAAAGTACCCCATCATTACACTTTAAGGGATGTGTCCTAATACAGTGGACCCCCGGATTACGTACTGCTCCAAACTCGAACAATTATGTAAGTGTATTTTTGTAAGTGCTTTTGTAAGTGTATTTTTGGGGGTCTAAAAGGACTAATCTAATTTACATTATTCCTTATGGGAACAAATTCATTCGGTAACGGCACTTGAACAGCATTCTGGAACGAAATAATGACGTAATCCAGGGGTCCACTGTGTACTGGTGCAGAACTAACAGTCCAACAAATTAAAGCTACCCTCCCTTTTCTTTGATCAGCTTTGATTGCCTTTTATTCTCCAAGCATTATATGACCTATACAGGTTGAGCTCTCATCCCATGAATCTAATCATAACATCTTCATTAATCCTTGATGCTAATTCCTCATCATCTGTGTTTGCAGCAAAATTGGTTGTCCTCTCACCTGTGATATACAGTTATGTGTTTATGACCTAAACTTGCTTTATTATGCACCCCATATCCATCCTTTGGGTGGTAGTCAAAACATTACTGAAGATTACATAATGGGTCCTGGGATTATGCCCCAAAGTTTTGATAGCTATGCAGATTTCAGTGATAATGAACTATTTACATATTTATATCTGGTTTCAATTGTAATGAGTTATTTATACAGAGATGAATTAAGTCAAACAATATTACAGTGTAGCTTATACAGTGGACCCCCGCCTAACGAACAAAATTCATTCCAGAAGCCTGCTCAAGTGCCATTACCGAACGAATTTACTTCCATAAGAAATAATGTCATGTAGATTAGTCTATTTCAGACCCCCAAACATACACTTCCACAAGCACTTACAATATTATACTTACATAATTGTACGATTTCCGGGATGTTCGTTAGGCAGGGGTCCACTGTACTGTCAACCCCCGGTTAACGATATTAATCCGTTCCAGAGGGCTTATCGGTAACCGAAAATATCGTAATCCGATTCTATTTTCCCCATAAGAAATAATGGAAATAAAATTAATCCGTTTCAGACACCCAAAAGTATTAAAATAAAATATTTTTGTACATTAAATATACATTAAATTACACAGAAAACAATGAGACATGAAGAATAAAACAATAATAACATGTCACTTACCTTTATTGAAGAGTTGTTGATGTGTGGAAGACGGGAGGAGGGGAGAGGATGGAAGAGTTGCTTTTCTTTGGAAGGGAAATCCCCTTCCATAAAGACTTCAGGTACCAAGTCCTTTCCCTGGGTTACTTCCCTTCTTTGTTTTTTAATGCCACTAGGACCAGCTTGAGAGTCACTGGACCCCTGTTGCTCAAAAAAGTGTTCCAGAGAGTTCTGTTTCTGGCGAATGTTTGGAATTGTGCTGGCGACTGGGGCTGGCTGGCTTGCTGACCATCTGGCTGGCTGGCTGGTTAGCTGACCAGATGGCTGGCTGGCTAGCTGACCAAATGGCTGGCTGGCTGGCCGGCTGGATGGCTGGCTGAACAGCCGGCTGGCTGGCTGAACAGCCGGCTGGCTGGCTGAACAGCCGGCTGGCTGGCTGAACAGCTAGCCGCCTGGCTAGCTGGCATGCTGACCATCTGGCTGGATGGATGGATGGACAGCCAGCTGGCTGGCTGGATGGATGGACAGCCGGCTGGCTGGCTGGATGGATGGACAGCCGGCTGGCTGGCTGGATGGATGGACAGCTGGCTGGCTGGCTGGATGGATGGACAGCCAGCTGGCTGGCTGGATGGATGGACAGCCGGCTGGATGGATGGATGGCCAGCCAGCCGGCTGGCCATCCATACATCCAGTGATGTCCTTAGACAGGACATCTCCACTGCCTCCAGCCGCCTCCTCGCTGCAGCATTTACAACCCAAGCTTCACACCTATATAAGATTGTCGATACCACCATTCTTTCATACATTCCCTTCTTTGCCTCCATGGATAATGTTTTGACGGTTTTCTTCTTTTTCTTTTTAGTAAGCTATACGGGATAAGGGGTTACTAGCCCATTGTTCCCTGCATTTTAGTTGACTTTTACAACTCCCATGGCTTACGGAGGAAAGATTCTTATTCCACTTCCCCATGGATATGAAAGGAAAAGCAATAAGAATAAGAACTATTAAGGTAAAATCAAAGAAAACTCAGATGAGTGTGTATACATAAACGTGTACATGCATGTGTAGTGTAAAAGCGGCCAATGTGTTAATAAAAAAATAATAAAGAGGAATTATAATAATAATAATAATAATAATAATAATACTTTATTGAGACATGGTACAATAATACATGGTAGACAAGAAATATAGTTATTAATGAGATGTACATGCCAATTAAAATAAATGTTAATCCTAAGAATACTTCAACAGCTTAATGTACAGTTCATTCACTTTAAAAGCTGAAGAATAACCAAAATGGATTTTAGATGATGATAATCACTTGTAATTACTTATTTGTAATAGTGTGTTACCCTCCTTCTCTTCAGGCTCCATACCCGCCATTAACCTTCGTCCTGGCTAGTCGTGTTAGTATCAACGCTGATCATCACTACATACTCAACATTGATTGTCGCTCACAGCAGGTGTGTGTGTGTGTGTGTGTGCGCGTGTGTGCGCGTGTGTACACGTGCATTGCACATGTACATTTTTAATTTTATAAACAAATTGAATGTAACACTGAAGGTGTAAAATTATTCAGATATTGTGCCTTTTTATTCTTTACTTCAGCTATTACCATTGCCACTTCTTTCACTAATACTACACTTTTATTTCTACCACTAGTAATACTACTGCTAGTACTACTACTGTCTCATTGCTACTACTACTATTACTACAACTATTACTACAACTACTATTACTACAACTATTACTACAACTACTATTACTACTACTACTATTACTACAACTACTATTACTACTACTACTAATATTACTACTACTGCTATTACTATAACTACTATTACTACTACCACTACTATTACTATTACTACTACTATTACTACTACAGTGGACCCTCGGTTAACGAATACCCCGGAAATCGTGCAATTATGTAAGTATAATTTTGTAAGTTCTTGTGGAAGTGTATTTTTGGGGGTCTGAAATAGACTAACCTACGTGAAATTTTTCCTTAAGGGAGTAAATTCGTTCGGTAATGGCACTTGAGCAGACTTCAGGAGTGAAGTTTTACGAAACTCGGGGTCCACTGTACAGTGGTCCCCGAGTATCGTAAAACTTCACTCCAGAAGCCTGCTCAAGCGCCATTACCGAACAATTTACTCCTTAAGGAAAATGTCACGTAGGTTAGTCTATTTCAGACCCCCAAAAATACACTTCCACAAGCACTTACAATATTATACTTACATAATTGTACGATTTCCGGGGTGTACGTAACTCAGGGGACCACTGTACTACTATTACTACTACTATTACTATTACTTCTATTACTATTACTACTACTATTACTACTACAGTGGAACCTCGTTTTTTGTCATTAATCCGTTCCAGATTAATGACGACGAAAGCCAAGGGGATTAACGAAAACAGAGACGATATTTTGATGAAAAAAAGTCAGCAATAACCGAAAATGACAAAAACAGAAGGTAACAAAAACTGAGGTTCCACTTTACTACAACTACTACTGCTACCACCACCACCACCATTAGTACTACTGCTACCACCACCACCACCATTAGTACTACTGCTACCACCACCACCACCATTAGTACTACTGCTACCACCACCACCACCATTAGTACTACTGCTACCACCACCACCACCATTAGTACTACTGCTACCACCACCACCATTAGTACTACCACTATGTACTACTACTGCTATTACTGCCACTACTACTACCAACACCATTACTACTACTATTGCTATCAGTACTTTTACTATGGCTTCTACCAATACTTTTACTATGGCTTCTACCATTACCACTGCAACTATCATTACTACTACTAAGGGTGCTACCATTGCTACTACTGCTGCTGCTACTGTTGCTACTTCTGCTGCTACTATTAATACTACTATTACTATTACTTCTACTGCTACCATTAGTTCTATGACCATTCATACTACTGCACTACTACTGCTGCTGCTGCTACCACCACCCTGTTACTGCTACTATTGTTACGATTACTATTACTACTGTTGCTACCATTACTATTTCTACATTACTATTCCTCCATTTGCTACTATTACTACTTCTACTGTTGCTACCATTACTACTAATATTACTACTACTACTACTATTACTACAACTACTACTATTACTACTAAAACTACTATTACTACTACTACTACTATTACTACTACAACTACTACTACTATTACTACTACAACTACTACTACTACTATTACTGCTACAACTACAACTACTGCTACTATTACTACTACAACTACTAACACCACTGTTCGTGTCTCACCCCTTCCTCCTTCCAACCTGTTATCAGATTCAAATACAAATAAAAAAATTATTTCATTGCAAGTTTACATTGAGATTATGTTATTACAATAATGAGTTGCAGTACAAAGAGAGCCACAATCATGCCATGGCTTTATGGGCAGACTAAATTTAACCCTTTGACTGTTTCGGACGTATATATACGTCTTACTAGCCAATGTTTCGGACGTATTTATACGCCTAAATTCTAGCGGCCTCAAATCAAGCAGGAGAAAGCTGGTAGGCCCACATGTGAGAGAATGGGTCTGTGTGGTCAGTGTGCGCAGTATAAAAAAAATCGGGCAGCCACTGGTGCATTGTGGGAACACCATTTCAGTAGTCCTTGTTCAGCATGCCTAGCAGTAAGAATTATTTGTCTCCTTGGCGCATCTGGGACATTTCTCTTCCTCAATGATAGTTCTAACACAGATGGAAGTGTCTCTGAAGATAAATTTCATGGTTTTGAGGAGTTTGTGACCGAAAGCAATGCCCAGGATACCAGAAGGAAGGAAGGAAGAAAGAAAGAAAGGAAGGAAGGAAGGAAGAGATGTGAGGAAGGAATGAAGGAAAGAAGAGATGAGAGGAAGGAAGGAAGGAAAGAAGAGATGAGAGGAAGGAAGGAAAGAAGTAAGGAAGGAGGAAAGGAAGAAGGAAGGAAGTAAGAAAGAAAGAAAGAGAGAAAGGAAGGAAGGAAGAGATGAGAGGAAAGAAGGAAGGAAATATGTAAGAAAGGAAGTCAGAAAGAAAGGAAGGAATGAAGGAAAAAAGGAAGTTAGGAAGGTAGGTATGAAGGAAAGGAAGGAGGTTGTGGAGAAGAAGACATGGGTCCCCTTTTGTGTTGACAGGCAGTGTGGGGTGGTGAGTAATGGTATAATATGTCATTTTGACAGCTGCCTTACCCTGACTCAGCCAATTTAGGTGTCCCCCCCCCCACACACACACATAGCTTGGAGCTTTGAAGTGCTAATTGCAGTTGATGGAAAGTGTCTTGTCATTATATATGTGTATATATATTATAGAACAATAGTAATTGTTGGTTGGTGTAAACATGTTTTGTAAACAATATAATGATACTAATGTTTGTGCGATTATTGTGTTGCATACGAGTGTATATATATACATTGCACCTTACTTTGGTCTCACAGGCCACATAAGTTATGTAAAAAAATAAAATAGTGAAAAAAACAAGAAACCTACGAAAGGAAGTAAACCAAAGTTTACCGGGTGAGCGGCATTCGCCGCTGTTGCCATACGCGGCTCATTTTTTGCCAACTTTACGCCTCTATATCTCGGTAAATACTGATCGCAAAATTTTTTGAGGGGATTTAAACAATCAGAAAAATAATCTTAACATTTTGATAAGAAAAAATAATTTTTTTTTTTTCGAATATTTCCCGACATAGAATGACAGTTTCAGAGAGGGGCCTCCGACAGTCAAAGGGTTAATGGCTTACAGACTACTTAATACTAGAGAAATTGATTATAGTTTGTTTAAGTTGTACATCTGTTTTTATTTATAGCAGACAGTAAGTTTACTTAAATTAACAATCTGGAGATACAGTAGAACGTCATTTAGCACGATAGTTACGTTCCTGAAAAAGTCGTGTTAGATAATTTCGTCTTAAATAATTAACAGAACTTATGGGAAAAATAGGGTTACGTGTTTGAGAGTCCCCAAAAAGCCAAACAAGTTTTTTTAGACCAACATATCTTGCAAAAATTGAAGGCGAATATGTAATTTTAGTTCATTGTCATGATCTATTACTGCTTAAGACTACAAATGCAATAGAAATAATAGTATTTCTTACCTTAAATTGTGGGTAATGATGTTTGTGGATGGTAGTGAAGAGTGGATATGGATGGTGTGGCCCTACTGGGCTGAGGTGGATAGTAGAAGTTCTTGAACTGAAGTCGATGGTTGAACTGAGTGTCTAACTTTAAGTCAGTCAAGCCATTCAGTAAGTCAGTCAAGCCATTCAGTAAGTCAGTCAAGCCATTCAGTAAGTCAGTCAAGCCATTCAGTAAGTCAGTCAAGCCATTCAGTAAGTCAGTCAAGTCATTCAGTAAGTCAGTCAAGTCATTCAGTAAGTCAGTCAAGTCATTCAGTAAGTCAGTCAAGTCATTCAGTAGGTCAGTCAAGTCATTCAGTAAGTCAGTAAAGTCATTCAGTAAGTCAGTCAAGTCATTCAGTAAGTCAGTCAAGTCTATAGCGCGTTCAATAAGTCAGTCAAGTCATTCAGTAAGTCAGTCAAGTCATTCAGTAAGTCAGTCAAGTCATTCAGTAAGTCAGTCAAGTCATTCAGTAAGTCAGTCAAGTCATTCAGTAAGTCAGTCAAGTCATTCAGTAAGTCAGTCAAGTCATTCAGTAAGTCAGTCAAGTCATTCAGTAAGTCAGTCAAGTCATTCAGTAAGTCAGTCAAGTCATTCAGTAAGTCAGTCAAGTCATTCAGTAAGTCAGTCAAGTCATTCAGTAAGTCAGTCAAGTCATTCAGTAAGTCAGTCAAGTCATTCAGTAAGTCAGTCAAGTCATTCAGTAAGTCAGTCAAGTCATTCAGTAAGCCAGTCAAGTCATTCATTCAGTCAGTCAAGTCATTCAGTCAGTCAGTCAAGTCATTCAGTCAGTCAGTCAAGTCATTCAGTCAGTCAGTCAAGTCATTCAGTCAGTCAAGTCATTCAGTCAGTCAGTCAAGTCATTCAGTCAGTCAAGTTAGTCAGTCAGTCAGTCAGTCAGTCAGTCAAGTCAGTCAGTCAGTCAGTCAGTCAGTCAGTCACACAAACTTATGTTTACATCTTTTTATGTGTACAAAGTAACACTTCATTACGGCCACAGGTTATGTCTTGTCTAATATCTGTTTTCTCTTCGTTAATTCAAGATCAAAACACAATTCACTCTTATTCTTCACACACACAGCTGGCTGGCTTGTAGCCAGGACTAATTGACGCGTATGAAATACGTACGAATGCTGGGATGGTGGGGTCCGTGGTGGCTGGGTAAGGCGGGTAGTGTCTGCTGAACCACAACAGTAGTAGTAACAAGACTGCTTGTGAGAATGGTTATTTGTTTTTCCTTCCCACAAACTAAGTTTATTCAGATACACGGGGCCAGGAGCTGAGTCTCGACCCCTGCAACCACAATTAGGTGAGTACAGTTACATACATTATCATACATAGCAGCATATGTGTAGAGAACCTAGGATAACCCAAAAAAGTCAGAGTGACAGTATTTCCATTGACTGACTTGGGTTATCCTAGGTTCTCTACACATATTCTGCTATGTATGATAATGTATGTAACTGTACTCACCTAATTGTGGTTGCAGGGGTCGAGACTCAGCTCCTGGCCCCGTGTATCTGAATAAACTTAGTTTGCAAGAAGGAAAAACAAATTCCCTTTTCCTCAAAGCATGAGGATTCTTAGGCAGTAAATAACCGTGCGCTCAAAACTTTTCCCCTCCTGCCGAACCGTGTAATATCATCTTTACGTCGTGTAAGATGATAATGTGTCGCAAATCTTAAATCGTGCAATACCGGTAACGTGCAACATAATCTCGTGCTAAATGACGTTCTACTGTATTACATTGGGACAAGTTGAAAGTATTTTGCAGGTTGTTTATATCAATAGTAATTTTTTTTTTTTTCAACAAGTCGGCTGTCTCCCACTGAGGCAGGGTGACCCAAAAAAAAAGAAAATCCCCCCCAAAAAAAATACTTTCATCATCATTCAACACTTTCACCTCACTCATACATAATCACTGTCTTTGCAGAGGCGCTCAGATACGACAGCTGAGAATAAGTCCCTCCCAACTGTCACTATCCCAGACCCCCTCCTTTAAAGTGCAGGCATTGTACTTCCCATTTCCAGGACTCAAGTCCAACTAAATCAGTTAACTGGTTTCCCTGAATCCCTTCACAAAATATTACCCTGCTCACTCTCCAACAGCTCGTCAGTTCTCAAAAACCATTCGTCTCCATTCACTTCTATCTAACATTCTCACGCATGCTTGCTGGAAGTCCAAGCCACTCGCCCACAAAACCTCCTTTACCCCTTCCCTCCAACCTTTTCTAGGACGACCCCTACCCCGCCTTCCTTCCCCTACAGATTTATACGCTCTCCAAGTCATTCTACTTTGATCCATTCTCTCTAAATGACCAAACCACCTCAACAACCCCTCTTCAGCCCTCTGACAAATGCTTTTAGTAACTCCACACCTCTTAATTTCCACACCCCGAATTTTCTGCATAATATTTACACTACACATTGCCCTTAGACAGGACATCTCCACTGCCTCCTCACTGCAGCATTTGCAACCCATGCTTCACACCCATATAAGAGTGTTGGTACCACTGTACTTTCGTACATTCCCTTCTTTGCCTCCATGGATAATGTTTTTTTGTCTCCACAGATACCTCAATGGACCACTCACCTTTTTTCCTTCATCAATTCTATGGTTAACCTCATCCTTCATAAACCCATCTGCTGACAAGTTAATTCCTAAATATCTGAAAACATTCACTTCTTCCATACTCCCTCTCTCCAATGTGATATCCAATTTTTCTTTATTTAAATCGTTTGATACCCTCATCACCTTACTCTTATCTATGTTCACTTTCAACTTTCTACTTTTACACACCCTCCCAAACTCTTCCAGTAACCTTTGCAACTTTTCTTTAGAATCTCCCATAAGCACAGTATCATCAGCAAAAAGTAACTGTGTCAACTCACATTTTGCATTTAATTCCCAATAATTTAATCCAACCCCTCTCCCCAACACCCTATCATTTACTTCTTTTAAAACCACATCTATAAATATATTAAACAACCATGGTGACATTACACATCCCTGTCTAAGACCTACTTTTATACAAATACAAATATTTATTTCATTGCTAGTTTACATAGGTTTTGTTATTACAATCATAAATTGAAGTGCAAGGAGAGCCACTGACATGCCATGGCATTAGGGGCAGCTTAATCTAATGGTTTATAGACTATGAACATAATATTAGAGAAATTGTGTGAGTTTGTCTTATTAGATCATTCAAATTATAATATGATGATTATACATTGTTCAAATTACAATATGATGATATTACATTGTAATAAGTGTTTAGTAGGATGGTAATATAATAGTAAAAATTGAAATTGTCTTAAGGAAAATAACATTGAGCATTTTTTAAAGTAATTTACAGCATGAGTATTTAGTTTAGTGTGAGTAGGGGGTAACATAATAGTAAAAATTGAAATTATTTTATTTTATAGGAAAATAACATTGAGCATTTTTTGAAAGCAATTTACAGTATGAGTATTTAGTTTAGGGTGAATAGGTGGTTTTTGAGAAGTCTTAAATTGATTTTCAGACATGGTTATTTTAGTATTTACTGGTAATGAATTCCAGATTCTGGGGCCCTTTATGTGCATAGAATTTTTACATAGGTTGATATGGACACGGGGTATATCAAAAAGTGATCTGTGTCTTGTGATGTGGTCATGGGTCCTGTTAGGGTTGGTGAGGAGAATTTTGAGCTGAGGGTTTATATTAGAATGTAGAGTTCTATGTATGTAGTAGGCACAAGAATAAGTGTGAATGTTCTTTATGGTGGAGTATGCTGTCTAGAGTTGGAATTTGTTAGCATTCTGACTGCAGCATTATGCTGGGTTATGAGTGGTCTAAGGTGATTTAATGTTGTTGAACCCCATGCACAGATTCCATAGGTGAGATATGGGTAGATGAGTGAGTGATATAGTGCAAGGAGAGCTGATTGAGGCACATAGTAGCGTATCTTTGATAATATGCCTACTGTCTTTGAGATTTTCTTGGAAATTTGTTGTATGTGTGTTTGGAATTTAAGGCTACCGGGAAGTAATCTCCCTCCTACACACCCTAACCTGAGCCTCACTATCCTCATAAAAACTCTTTACAGCCTTCAATAACTTACTACCTATTCGATACACTTGCAACATTTGCCACATTGTTCCCCTATGCACTCTATCATATGCATTTTTTAAATACATAAATGCAATGAAAACTTCCCTACCTTTATCTAAATACTGTTCACATATATGCTTAAATGTAAACAGTTGATCTACACATCCCCTATCCACTCTAAAGCCTCCTTGCTCATCTGCAATCCTACTCTCTGTCTTACCTCTAATTCTTTCAATAATAACCCTGCCATACACTTTACCTGGTATACTCAGTAAACTTATTCCCCTATAATTCTTACAATCTCTTTTATCCCCCTTCCCTTTATATAAAGGAATTATACATGCTCTCTGCCAATCCATAGGTACCTTCCCCTCTTTCATACATTTATTAAACAAAAATACCAACCACTCCAACACTATACCCCCCCCCCCCCTCTTTTAACATTTCTGTCATGATCCCGTCAGTTCCAGCTGCTTTACCCCTTTCATTCTACGTAATGCCTCACGCACCTCCCCCACACTCACATCCTGCTCTTCTTCACTCCTAAACAATGTTATAACTCCCTGGCCAGTGCATGAAATTACCGCCTCCCTTTTTTCATCGACATTTAAAAGTTCATCAAAGTATTCCTGCCATCTACCCAATACCTCCAGCTCCCCATCTACTAACTCCCTACTGTTTTAACTGACAAATCCATTTGTTCCCTAGGCTTTCTTAACTTGTTTATCTCACTCCAAAAAATGTTCTTGTTTTCAGCAAAATTTCTTGACAGAGCCTCTCCCACTCTATCATCTACTCTCCTTTTGCACTCTCTCACCACTTTCTTCACCTTTCTTTTACTCTCCATATACTCTGCTCTTATATTAACACTTCTGTTTTGTAAAAACCTCTCATAAGCTACCTTTTTCTCTTTTATCACACCCTTTACTTCTTCATTCCACCACTCACTCCTCTTTCCTCCTGCACCCACCCTTCTATAGCCACAAACTTCTGCCCCACATTCTAATACTGCATTTTTAAAACTATCCCAACTCTCTTCAACCCCCCCACTGCTCATACTTGCACTTTTCTGCCAATAGTTGCCTATATCTCACCCTAACTTCCTCCTTTCTTAGTCTATACACTTTTACCTCTCTCTTACTTGCTTTTGCCATTTTCTTTTTGTCCCATCTACCTTTTACTCTAACTGTAGGTGCAACTAAATAATGATCTGATATATCCGTTGCCCCTCTATAAACATGTACAGTGGACCCTCGGTTAACGAATACCCCGGAAATCGTGCAATTATGTAAGTATAATTTTGTAAGTTCTTGTGGAATTGTAGTTTTGGGGGTCTGAAATAGACTAACCTACATGACATTATTTCTTAAGGACGTAAATTCGTTCGGTAATGGCACTTGAGCAGGCTTCTGCAATGAATTTTTTTCGTTAACCGAGGGTCCACTGTACATCCTGAAGCCTACCCATCGACCTTTTATCCACCAATACATAATCTAACCAACTACTATATCGTACCTTTATTTTTATTTTATTAACACATCGGCCGATTCCCAACAAGGCAGGGTGGCCCGAAAAAGAAAAACTTTCATCATCATTCACTCCATCACTGTTTTGCCAGAGGGGTGCTTTACACTACAGTTATAAAACTGCAACATTAACATCCCTTTTTCAGAGTGCAGACACTGTACTTCCCATCTCCAGGAATCAAGTCCGGCCTGCCGGTTTCCCTGAATTCCTTCATAAATGTTACTTTGCTCACACTCCAGCAGCACGTCAAGTATTAAAAACCATTTGTCTCCATTCACTCCTATCAAATACACTCACACATGTCTGCTGGAAATCCAAGCCCCTCGGAAACAAAACCTCTTTTACCCCCTCCAACCTTTCCTAGGCCGACCCCTACCCCGCCTTCCCTCCACTACAGATTTATACACTCTCGAAGTCATTCTGTTTCGTTCCATTCTCTCTACATGTCCGAACCACCTCAACAACCCCTTCTCAGCCCTCTGGATAATAGTTTTGGTATTCCCGCACCTTCTCCTAATTTCCAAACTCCGAATTCTCTGCATTATATTCACACCACACATTGACCACAGACATGACATCTCTACTGCCTCCAGCCTTCTCCTCGTTGCAACATTCATCACCCATTCTTCACAACCATATGAAGTGTTGGTATAACTACCTCATACATTCCCTCTTTACTTCCATGGACAAAGTTCTTTGTCTCACAGACTCTGAAGTGCACCACTCACCCTTTTCCCCTCATCAATTCTATGATTCACCTCATCCTTCATATACCCATTCGCTGACATGTCCACTCCCAAATATCTGAATACATTCACCTCCTCCATACTCTCCCTCCAATCTGATATACCTTGTATACTTATTTATACCTTGGATACTTATTTATCCTCTTTTTTCATAAAATATGTATTACTTATTACCAAACCTCTTTCTACACATAGCTCAATTAACGGTTCCCCAATTACATTTACCCCTGGCACCCCAAATTTACCTACTACTCCCTCCACAACATTTTTACCCACTTTAACATTAAGATCTCCAACCACAAGTACTCTCTCACTTGGTACAAAACTCCCCACGCACTCACTCAACATTTCCCAAAATCTCTCTCTCTTCTCCAGGTGCATAAACACTTATTATAACCCACTTTTCACATCCAACCTTTATTTTACTCCACACAATCCTTGAATTTATACATTTATAATCCCTCTTTACCTGCCTTAACTGATTATTCAACATTATTTTCACTGCTTCTTTAGCTCTAACTATTTGAAACCCCTAACCTAATCCCATTTATTTCTCCCCACTGAAACTCTCCTACCCCTTTCATCTTTGTCTCACTTAAAGCCAGGTCATCCAGCTTCTTTTCATTCATAACATCTACAATCATCTCTTTCTTATCATTCGCACAACATCCACGCACATTCAAATATCCCACTTTGACGGTTTTCTTCTTTTCTTTTTTATTAAATGTATGCAGGAAAGGGTTACTAGCCCATTGTTCCCAGCATATTAATTGACTTTTACAACACGCATGGCTTACGGAGGAAAGATTCTTATTCCACTTCTCCATGGATATGAAAGGAAAAGCAATAAGAACAAGAACTTTTTTTTTTATTAACACATCGGCCGATTCCCACCAAGGCAGGGTGGCCCGAAAAAGAAAAACTTTCATCATCATTCACTCCATCACTGTCTTGCCAGAGGGGTGCTTTACACTACAGTTATAAAACTGCAACATTAACACCCCTCCTTCAGAGTGCCGGCACTGTACTTCCCATCTCCAGAACTCAAGTCCGGCTTGCCGGTTTCCCTGAATCCCTTCATAAATGTTACTTTGCTCACACTCCAACAGTACGTCAAGTATTAAAAACCATGTGCCTCCATTCACTCCTATCAAATACGCTCACACATGCTTGCTGGAAGTCCAAGCCCCTCGCACACAAAACTTTCTTTACCCCCTTCCTCCAACCTTTCCTAGGCCGACCCCTACCCCGCCTTCCCTCCACTACAGATTTATACACTCTCGAAGTCACTCTGTCTCGTTCCATTCTCTCTACATGTCCGAACCACCTCAACAACCCCTCCTCAGCTCTCTGGACAATCGTTTTGGTAATCCCGCACCTCCTCCTAATTTCCAAACTCCGAATTCTCTGCATTATATTCACACCACACATTGACCTAAGACACGACATCTCCACTGCCTCCAGCCTTCTCCTCGTTGCAACATTCATCACCCATGCTTCACACCCATATAAGAGCGTTGGTATAACTATACTCTCATACATTCCCCTCTTTACTTCCATGGACAAAGTTCTTTGTCTCCACAGACTCCGAAGTGCTCCACTCACCCTTTTCCCCTCATCAATTCTATGATTCACCTCATCCTTCATAGACCCATCTGCTGACATGTCCACTCCCAAATATCTGAATACATTCACCTCCTCCATACTCTCTCCTCCAATCTGATATCCAATCTTTCGTCACCTATTCTTTTTGTTATCCTCATCACCTTACTCTTTCCTATATTCACTTTCAATTTTCTTCTTTACACACCTACCAAATTCATCCACCAACCTCTGCAACTTCTCTTCAGAATCTCCCAAAAGCACAGTGTCATCAGCAAAAAGCAACTGTGACAACTCCCACTTTGTATTTGCTTCTTTATCTTTTAGTCCCACACCTCTTGCCAAGACCCTCGCATTCACTTCTCTTACAACCCCATCTATAAATATATTGAACAACCACGGTGACATCACACATCCTTGTCTAAGGCCCACTTTTACTGGGAAATAGTCCCCTTCCCTCCTACACACTCTAACCTGAGCCTCACTATCCTCATAAAAACTCTTCACTGCTTTCAGTAACCTTCCTCCTATTCCATACACCTGCAACATCTGCCACATTGCCCCCCTATCTACCCTATCATACGCCTTTTCCAAATCCATAAATGCCACAAAAACATCTTTACCTTTATCCAAATACTGTTTACCTATATGTTTCACTGTAAACACTTGGTCTACACACCCCCTACCTTTCCTAAAGCCCCCTTGTTCATCTGCTATCCTGCTTTCTGTCTTACTCCTAATTCTTTCAATAATAACTCTACCATACACTTTACCAGGTACACTCAACAGACTTATTCCCCTATAATTTTTGCACTCTCTTTTGTCCCCTTTGCCTTTATACAAAGGAACAATACATGCTCTCTGCCAATCCCTAGGTACCTTACCCTCTTCCATACATTTATTAAATAATAGCACCAACCACTCCAAAACTATTAAGATAAAATTAAAGAAAACTCAAATGAGTGTGTATACATAAATGTGTATATGTATGTGTAGTGTGACCTAATTGTAAGTAGAAGTAGGAAGACGTACCTGAAATCTTGCATGTTTATGAGACAGAAAAAAGACACCAGCAATCCTACCATCATGTAAAACAAATACAGGCTTTCGTTTTACACATACTTGGCAGGACGGTAGTACCTCCCTGGGTGGTTGCTGTCCACCAACTTACTACCTTTAACACTTTGGGGGTCGACAGGCCTTCTCGGAAACGTGTTCATAGGGTCGAAAAATATTTGGGAAAAAAATTTTATTTTATCTTATGAAATGATAGAGATTTGTTTTCTAAATCTAAATGGCTAAACAAAAAATTTTTGCGATCAATACTTACGGAGATATGGAGGCTTCAAGTTGACCAAAATTGAACCGCTGACAGCAACATCGGTGACTTCCGGTTGGCTGGTAATATTTTTTTTTTCTACTTTTTTCTTTTATTTTTTAATATTTTTTCAAGTATTTTTTATGTCCTGTGAGACCAATATAAACCATATTTTGTATATATACACTCCTTGTATACTACACAATAACTGCTGGCTGACTGGCTGACCAGCTGGCTTGCTGATCAGCTGGCTGGCTAGCTGACCAGCTTGCTGGCTAGCTGACCAGCTGGCTGGCTGGCTGGCTAGCTGACCAGCTGGCTGGCTGGCTAGCTGGCTGGATGGATGGATGGCCAGTCGACTGGCTGGCTTGCTGGCTGACCAGCTAGCCGGCTCACTTGCTGATCAGTTGGCTGGCTGGCTGGCTAGCTGACCAGCTGGCTGACTGGCTGAACAGCTGGCTGGATGGATGGCCAGCCGGCTTGCTGGCTGACCAGCTGACTGGCTGGCTACCTGACCAGCTAGCTAGCTGACAAGCTGGCTAGCTGACCAGCTGGCTGGCTGAACAGCTGGCTGTCTCTCTATCTCACAGAAACACATAAATACAATTATACATAGTGTAAATTACCTAGGATACACATGAGAATATTATAATAATAATAATATTAATAATAATTATTATTATTATTATTATTATTATTATTATTATTATTATTCTTGAAGGAAGGTGTAAGTGTCAGTCTTATCACTAATCTAATTACAAAAGTGACATTTGAAGAGGGGTGAGGGTCCTCCTATCTTATTTATTATCGCTAAACTAATTACTGTTGACATTTGATGCCTTTTTGCTTGTACAAAGCAAATTTCCTAAATTTGCTTGTAACAGATAATTGAAATGTAGATATAAACCCAAATGTACAATTGTTAAACCCTTTGGGGCCTAGTGCCTAGGCCTTTGTGTATCCATATGCTCTTGCGCTACCGTCCACAGGATGGATATGGGGTGCACAATAAACTAGCCACTTCGGTGGCAAAATCTAAATCGCCTGCCTCCCTCAACCCATGCCTCCCTCCCTCCCTGCCACTTCCTTCCCTTTATTTGTTTTCACTGTTTTATCTGCCTGTCTGTCTGCCTGTCTGTCTGTCTCAGAGATAGTCACTATTGAACCAACACTGCCACATCTGAGTCCTGATATATTATTTGCCAGTCTGGATTTTTTGGGCTATCCTAGGTAATTTACACTATGTATTTATCCTCTGTAATTTACACTATGTATTTATCCTCTGTAATTTACACTATGTATTTATCCTAGGTTATTTACACTATATATTTATGTGTACCTGTGTGACAGAGCCAGCTAGCTAGCCAGCCAGCTGGTCAGCCATCCTGCCTGCCTGCCAGCCAGCCAGCCAGCTGGTCAGCCAGCCTGCCTGCCTGCCTGCCAGCCAGCCAGCCAGCCAGCCAGCCAGCCAGGCAGCCAGGCAGCCAGCCAGCCTTCCCCCCCCACTGTCTTCCCCACTGCCTTCCCCACCCACCCCACTGTCTTCCCCACCCACCCCACTGTCTTCCCCACCTCCCACCTTTCCACTCCCCCACTGCCTTCCCCACTCCCCCCACTGTCTTCCCCACTCCCCCCACTGTATTCCCCACCCACCCCACTATCTTCCCCATTCCCCCCACTGCCTTCCCTACCACTCACACTGCCGGAGTGAGGTATTCCTTACTGCATGGCTTGGTGACAAAGGTGTACTGAATTACCACTCCCACAATGCAATGCGGTGCATAGATTTTTTCCTACTGTGCACACTTACCACATAGACCCATTCTATCACATGCAGGCTTACCAGCTTTCTCCCTCTCGATTTGAAGCCGCTAGAATTTACGCGTACTAGTACGGCACCAACCCCTGCTTGTAAAACATACTAGTACGGCACCGACCCCGAAAGGGTTAAATAGTAAATATTTAAATTATATTATGGGAATATAACATTGTGTGTTGATGAAAGTAGTTCACAGTATGAGAATGCTACAATTGGGTGTAAGGCAGTATTGCTTTGGGCAGGTATTTATACTACCATGTAGTATAAGTGATGTATGAACTTTGGGTATTTAATTTTGAGGTTTTAAGATTTAGGTAATTGGGAGATTTTTTTGTAAAGTTAAGTATTGAGTATTGAGTTTTTAGTTTAGGGTGAGTATGTGGTTTTTGAGAAGTCTTAAATTGATGTCCAGACTGGGTTACTTTAGTATTTACTGGTAATGAATTCCAGATTTTGGGGCCCTTTATGTGCATAGTTTTTACACACTATGATATGGACACTGGGTACATCAAAAAGTGATCTGTGTCTAGTGTTATGGTCATATGTCCTGTTAAGTTTGGTGAGAAGTTTGAGTGGAGGGTTTATGTTTGAGTGTAGTGTTCTATGTATGTAGTAGGCACAATAATAAGTATGGATGTTCGTGACGGTGAGTAGTTTTAGACTTTTGAATATTGGTGAAGTATGCTGTCTGGAGTGGGAATTTGTTATCATTCTGACTGCAGCCTTTTGCTGGGTTATTAGTGATCTTAGGTGATTGAATGTTGTTGATCCCCATGCACAAATTCCATAGGTGAGATAAGGGTAGATGAGTGAATGATACGATAAGGGTAGATGAGTGAATGATACAGTGCAAGGAGAGCTGATTGTGGAACATAGTACCGTATCTTTGATAGTATGCCTACTGTTTTAGAGATTTTCTTGGAAATTTGTTGTATGTGTGTCTGGAATTTGAGGCTACTGTCAAGGTGGATTCCTAGGAATTTTCCCTCTGAGTCTTGTGATGGGTGAATCGTTAGCGTTATGTTAAGTGGAACATTTGTAGCTCTGTTTCCAAACTGAATGAAATAGGTTTTGTCAGTATTGAGAGTAAGCTTATTAGTCTTCATCGAGGTAGATATTTTCTGCAATTCAGTATTAACAGTGTTGGCTAGTATGACTGGGTTTTGATGAGAGAAGACGTATGTAATCTCGTCTGCAAATAATATGGATTTGAGTAGTTGTAACGCATTCAGTAGGTCATTGATGTAAATGAGGAAGAGGAGTGGGCCAAGGACACTTCCTTGAGGAACCCCGACTGTAATTGGTTGTGTGGAAGAGTTAGCTCCATTTGTGTACACATATTGGCTTCTGTTACTAAGGTATGACTTTAGGTAGTTGAGGGAGTGCCCTCTTATACCATAGTGTGTTAATTTAATGTGCAGCAAATCATGGTTGATTCTATCAGAAGCTTTATATAAATCAATGAAGATTCCCAGCTGGACTTCTTTCTTCTCGAGAGCGGTGTATATTAGTTCTAGCATTTGTATAATAGTATCATTTGTGCTTTTATTAGTCCTGAATCCAAACTGACAGCAGTTGAGTATGTTGTGCGAGACGAGATAGGAATAGATCTGCCTATGAATTAATTTTTCAAAGATTTTAGAGAGCAGAGGTAAGTTAGATATTGGTCTATATAGTTATTCAAGTCTGCTTGATCTCCTCCTTTGTGGATTGGGGTGATCCTCGCTATTTTGAGAATTGATGGGAAGGTGGAGAATTCGATGGATTTGTTAAAGAATGTTTCAATAATTGGTGATAGTACTTGAGAAGCTTTTTTGCACATAAAAGGTGGTAAGTTATTTATATCTCCTGCCTTGTTTTTAAGGTTGTTGATGATGAGTGAGATTTCTGTTGGGTTGGTTGGAGCTAGGAATAGTGTATTCGGGTAGGTGCCCGTGAGGTAGTCTGATGGATGGGTGTTTGAGCTTGGGATCTTACTCGCTAGATTCTTTCCTATGGTGGAGAAGAAAACATTGAGTCTGTTTGCTGTTTCAGTTGGTGGGAGTAGGGGTTCATCTGATTTTGTTAATTTGATTGTTTTGTTTTTGGATATCTTTTTAGTTCCTAGAATTTCAGGTAGGGTTTTCCAGGTCTTTTTCATATCACCTTTTATGTTATGCAATCTGTTCTCCTAATACAATTTTTTTGACCTTCTTATCAGGCTGGTAAGGCCGGTCTCCTCTTGTTTTTTCTATGTGCCTTAGCAGTGGTTTAAGGTAGGCTGTAATGTCGCTATTAGCTTCCTTTCCAAAATGCAGGTTATTTGTGAGTAAATGGTATAATGCCACTAATGTGTCTATGTAGGGTATAAATCCTAGATGGTCACCATTTTCTGTGTAGCTAAGAGTAATATTCATCAGTTATCTAGTGATATGTGGCTGTGAAAGTACAGTAGGGCTCCCATACCCACGGATTCAATATCTGTGGTTTGTTATCCATGGTTTACATTGGCCCAAAAATAACCCTTAATTTTTCTTAATAATGGCCCCAAAGCGCAAAAGTAGAGAAGCTGGCAGTTCTTCAAAGCCTTCAAGAAGCCATGAAATGCTTCCCATCATTGAAAAAGTGTTAATTCTAGACTTATTTTGCATAATTTATCAATTAAACTTTATCATAGGTATGTATGTAAATGAAATATGACTTATATGTAGGGTTGGCCACTATCCACGGTTTCAGGTATCCACGGTAGGTCTTGTAACATATCCCCTGCGGATGCATTGGGTCTACTGTATAGTAATAAATGCTGAAGAATTAATTGTTGTTGGGCTTTGCAGGAACAGTACATGGTCACCTGGGCTTTCATGCATCCTGGTGGAGGAGGATCAGTACGTCTGCAGTTGCGTCATGCTAGGGACACTTACGGTGTCCTTGGGGTCATAGTGTTGCATGGGTTCTCTCTGCAGGTCACAGGAGCCTTCACGTAGGTCTTACTTTCTCCTCCAGTTAATGTTGGTTGTAATTCATTCATTTAGTACTATATTTAACCACTTATAAAGTAAGTGAGTCTCATTTCCTGCATTAATTTTTTATAAGTAGGTATTAGGTTGGTAGACAGCAACCACCCAGGGAGGTACTACCGTCCTGCCAAGTGAGTGTAAAACGAAAGCCTGTAATTGTTTTACATGATGGTAGGATTACTTGTGTCTTTTTTCTGTCTCATAAACATGCAAGATTTCAGGTATGTCTTGTTACTTCTACTTACACTTAGGTCACACTACACATTCATGTACAAGCATATATACACACACCCCTCTGGGTTTTCTTCTATTTTCTTACTAGTTCTTGTTCTTATTTCCTCTTATCTCCATGGGGAAGTGGAACAGAATTCTTCCTCCGTAAGCCATGCGTGTCGTAAGAGGCGACTAAAATGCCAGGAGCAAGGGCCTAGTAACCCCCTTCTCCTGTATATATTACTAAATGTAAAAGGAGAAACTTTAGTTTTTCCTTTTGGGCCACCCTGCCTCGGTGGGAAATGGCCGACATGTTGAAAAAAGAAGAATATTTATTCTCTAGCCTCTTTATTGTTAGGTAACACTAATCCCTCAGTATTATTCACTAATAGGAGATGTCTCTGATATCAAAATGATGTTGATAGAAAGACAGTAAAAAGTGCAGTAAAATACTCTGTTGTATACCTAATGTACTACTGAACAACAATTTAGATGTATTGCAATAAACAGTGAAAATAAAGGAGATGAAAGTAAAATTAAACCATTGGATTTTGCCTGAAATTCTAAAAGTCCATTATATTGAGGGTTTACTGTACAGTAGGATCCCCCTTTATGGTGTTTTGCCTTACAGCGTTCCGCTAATACAGACATTTCAAATTATCACCAAAACACACTATACGGCTTCCCCCACTTGATTTTCCAATACGGTCACCGCAGGCCATCCAGTTTGTTTACATTCTCTGTGAGCACGACTCTCCATTATGTCTGGAAACTTTCCAAAATTTCAAGTGTTTTAAAGTTATATTCTTCTTTCTTTCAACACGTCGGCCGTTTCCCACCAAAGCGGGGTGGCCCAAAAGGAAAAACGAAAGTTTCTCCCTTTACATTTAGTAATATATACAGGAGAAGGGGTTACTAGCCCCTTGCTCCTGGCATTTTAGTCGCCTCTTACGACACACATGGTTTAAGTTATACAGTAGAACGTCATTTAGCACGAGATTATGTTGCACGTTACCGGTATTGCACGATTTAAGATTTGCGACACATTATCATCTTACACGACGTAAAGATGATATTACACGGTTCGGCAGGAGGGGAAAAATTTTGAGCGCATGGTTATTTACTGCCTAAGAATCCTCATGCTTTGAGGAAAAGGGAATTTTTCCTTCCTGTAAACTAAGTTTATTCAGATACACGGGGCCAGGAGCTGAGTCTCGACCCCTGCAACCACAATTAGGTGAGTACAGTTACATACATTATCATACATAGCAGCATATGTGTAGAGAACCTAGGATAACCCAAGTCAGTCAATGGAAATACTGTCACTCTGACTTTTTTGGGTTATCCTAGGTTCTCTACACATGCTGCCATGTATGATAATCTTCGTAACTGTATCTGTGTATACCTGAATAAACTTACTTACAGTTTGTGGGAAGGAAAAACAAGTAACCATTCTCACAAGCAGTCTTGTTTCTACTACTGTTGTTGTGGTTCAGCAGACACCACTCCGCCACGGACCCCAGCATTCGTACGTATTTCATACGCGTTAGAAGTCCTGGCTACAAGCCAGCTGTGTTTGTGAAGAATAAAATAAAGAGTGAATTGTGTTTTGATCTTGAATTAACGAAGAAAACAAAGATATTAGACAAGACATAACCCGTGGCCGTAATGAAGTGTTACTTTGTACACATAAAAGATGTAAACATAAGTTTGTGTGACTGACTGACTGACTGACTTGACTGACTGAATGACTGACTGATGATGAACTACCTGATACTTGACTGAATGACTGACTGACTGACTGAATGACTTGACTGACTGACTGAATGACTTGACTGACTGACTGAATGACTTGACTGACTGACTGCTGAATGACTTGACTGACTGACTGAATGACGACTGACACTGAATGACTTGACTGCTTACTGAATGACTTGACTGACTGAATGACTTGACTGACTACTGGATATGACTTGACTGACTGAATGACTTGACTGACTTACTGAATGACTTGACTGACTTACTGAATGACTTGACTGACTTACTGAATGACTTGACTGACTTACTGAATGACTTGACTGACTTACTGAATGACTTGACTGACTTACTGAATGACTTGACTGACTTACTGAATGACTTGACTGACTTACTGAATGACTTGACTGATCTGAATGACTTGACTGACTTACTGAATGACTTGACTGACTTACTGAATGACTTGACTGACTTACTGAATGACTTGACTGACTTACTGAATGACTTGACTGACTTACTGAATGACTTGACTGACTTACTGAATGACTTGACTGACTTACTGAATGACTTGACTGACTTACTGAATGACTTGACTGACTTACTGAATGACTTGACTGACTTACTGAATGACTTGACTGACTTACTGAATGACTTGACTGACTTACTGAATGACTTGACTGACTTACTGAATGACTTGACTGATCTGACATGACTTACTGACCGAATGACTTGACTGACTTACTGAATGACTTGACTGACTACTGAATGACTTGACTGACTTACTGAATGACTTGACTGACTTACTGAATGACTTGACTGACTTACTGAATGACTTGACTGACTTACTGAATGACTTGACTGACTTACTGAATGACTTGACTTGATGACTGACTTACTGAATGACTTGACTGACTTACTGAATGACTTGACTGACTTACTGAATGACTTGACTCGACCTTACTGAAACTTGACTGACTAACTAATGACTGACACTTACGAATGACTTGACTACCACGTCTACCAATTACGACTATACGTACAAAGCTTCTGACTTAAAGTTTGACACTCAGTTCAACCACGACTTCATCGAAATTCCACACCTCAGCCCATAGGGCCACACCATCCATATCCACTCTTCACTACCATCCAACATCATTACCACAATTTAAGGTAAAAATACTATTATTTCTATTGCATTTGTAGTCTTAAGCAGTAATAGATCATGACAATGCACTACAATTACATATCCACCTCAGCTCAGTAGGGCCACACCATCCATATCCACTCTTCACTACCATCCACAAACATCATTACCCACAATTTAAGGTAAGAAATACTATTATTTCTATTGCATTTGTAGTCTTAAGCAGTAATAGATCATGACAATGCACTACAATTACATATCCACCTCAGCTCAGTAGGGCCACACCATCCATATTCACTCTTCACTACCATCCACAAACATCATTACCCACAATTTAAGGTAAGAAATACTATTATTTCTATTGCATTTGTAGTCTTAAGCAGTAATAGATCATGACAATGAACTAAAATTACATATTCGCCTTCAATTTTTGCAAGATATGTTGGTCTAAAAAAACTTGTTTGGCTTTTTGGGGACTCTCAAACACGTATCCCTATTTTTCCCATAAGTTCTGTTAATCATTTAAGACGAAATTATCTAACACGACTTTTTCAGGAACGTATCTATCGTGCTAAATGACGTCCTACTGTATATACTCTGATAATTATACTTATGTGTACCTGTACCTAAATAAACTTACACAATGTACTTGCTTGCAGGTACACAATAGTATTACTGGGGGTAACTGTAGAAAATTGTTCCTTTTGTATGCCCTCACTCAGAACGTTATTCCTTCTAAAAATGGTGTGTTACATGAGAATGGGAGTGTTGCTCTTTACATGTATTTATTCTACTTTACCAACGTGGAGACAACTTGTACACAATGTAAAGTGTTTGTATTATGGTATAAGATTCACAGACATGGGAATGAACGTGTATCAACCAAAACCAGACGCGTTCGTCTGTCTGTTTACATACTCTGCGGCTCTGTCCTCTCTCATTTACTCGTTCTCTCTCTCTCTCATTTATTCGTTTTATATTGTTTACTCACCTCTCCCTACATTAAGACTACAAATATTTTTAGGTGAGTAATGAGTGTACTGTATATGCATTTTATCTTGTTATACAAGGGTAGGGTTACACACTTGTTCTAGGGGTAGGGTTACACACTTGTTCTACAAGGGTAGGGTTACACACTTGCTCTACAAGGGTAGGGTTACACACTTGTTCTACAAGGGTAGGGATTACACACTTGTTCTACGAGGGTAGAGATACACACTTGTTCTGAGGGTCGGGTTACACACTTGTTCTACGAGGTAGGGATACACACTTGTTCTACGAGGGGTAGGGTTACACACTTGTTCTACGAGGGTAGAGATACCTTGTTCTACAAGGGTAGAGATACACACTTGTTCTACAAGGGTAGGGATACACTTAATTCTGAGGTGGTACAGTGGACCCCGAGTATCGTAATTAATCCGTTCAGGAGCTAGTACTTAACACGAAGTTTTAGAAATTGATCATTATTTCCCATAAGAAATGATAAGCTGA
>WNWK01012018.1:0-61662 GCA_009830355.1 Cherax destructor
TTATTGTATATTTTCTCTTGTATTTAAGAGTTTTGTATATGTTATACTTGTGTTTCAATAAAATATAAAAAAAAAAAAAAATTGCGACAATAAAGCATCTGATGATCAAAATACTACCATGCGGAACCCTCTCCTGGTGCAACTCCAATGAATAGCATATACCAAGAGTCACCTTGAGAACCAGCTGAGACACTGGTAGAGTCTGTTCTCTGGTCCCAGTGGCTAAAGACAGCTGAGAATATCTAACCTCAAAGTGGTGTCACAGATTCTCTTCAGGTTGCACATGACCGTAAAGTTATGAGCGAATATAACAATCTTTGTGTATATCGTTAGTCAGCCTAAGCACAGTATCCCTCGTCAACCAGAACGTGTGTGAAATTACCTCCGTCAAGGAGATGCAGCTGTTTGCCCAAGTACCAGGACCGGAAGAATATTAAGCACACTCACCTAGTTTGCAAATGCAGCTAGTAAGAAAGAGATGGACTGGTAATTCACAACCTCCCTGGGGTCCTGCCACAACCTCCCTGGGGTCCTGCCACAACCTCCCTGGGGTCCTGCCACAACCTCCCTGGGGTCCTGCCACAACCTCCCTGGGGTCCTGCCACAACCTCCCTGGGGTCCTGCCACAACCTCCCTGGGGTCCTGCCACAACCTCCCTGGGGTCCTGCCACAACCTCCCTGGGGTCCTGCCACCTCCCTGGGGTCCTGCCCCAACCTCCCTGGGGTCCTGCCACAACCTCCCTGGGGTCCTGCCACAACCTCCCTGGGGTCCTGCCACAACCTCCCTGGGGTCCTGCCACAACCTCCCTGGGGTCCTGCCACAACCTCCCTGGGGTCCTGCCACAACCTCCCTGGGGTCCTGACACAACCTCCCTGGGGTCCTGCCACAACCTCCATGGGGTCCTGCCACAACCTCCCTGGGGTTCTACCTCAGGCTGAAGAAGGCTAAAACTTTAGCTATCACAAATTGTGGGGCAGCATTCCATTTGCCCATACAAACCCGTAGGGGCTATACAGCTCCTAAGAGAATGGGAGGCATTCAGGTTCGATCCAGTGAAGTGCAGGGAGATATCCAATTCCTTGAATCAAGGGTCCATCACCATTGTATGTTCCTTGAAGGAACATACAATAAAAGTGCAAGTGAAGCAAGTTGGACGCACCACAACATGGTGTAATACACCTCTCTTCCTCCAGACTTGTGGAGGGTGACGCTAACAGGGCGGCGTCCATTTATACCATCCTTAAAAGATGATAAAGCTCCTCCCGAGTCCCCAGTGACAGGCGAGGGAACCGTCTGTCTCCCTCTGCCTTCGGTCCTAAAACTCACTAATGTAGTTTCTGATATTAGAGCTAAACAAGAAGTCATTAACAACGACCTTAGTCACCTCCGAGAGTCATCACGACCTTGGTCACCTCCGAGGGTCATCACGACCTAGGTCACCTCCGAGGGTCATCACGACCTAGGTCACCTCCGAGGGGTCATCACGACCTAGGTCACCTCCGAGGGGTCATCACTCATAGTGAAGCAGGCAGGACAGTGGCTCGGAATTATTTCAAGAACAATTTTTTAATTGAATTCTAAATTAATCTTGGGATGTTGGCGTTCACCTTTACCATTTAACCGACCAAGGCCATCACTGTGCCTCTTTATGACCAACACCTGACACATTATATTATAAAGAAAACGCTAAACCCGAATGGACCATATCGCCAAACGCTAAGGTGAAGGCATTTGCAGGGAGCGATAAGTTTAAAAGGGGAAAGTTTAAAGTCGGTCCAACAGACTTGCTGATACTAACAATACTCCTTACTATCATGTTAGGAATCCTTCAATGCTCGCACAGATTCACTTAGGCACTTAAATTACTGGGAACGTTTGAAGTTTCTCGATCTGTACTCCCTGGAACGTAGGCGAGAGCTAAATTATAACCTATACTTGGAAAATTCTAGGATTGATTTCAAATCTACACACAAATCGTTCCCCATGAAAGGAAGAGGCTTGTCAGAGGGTGCAAAATACCCAGTGAAAAGTAAGGGTGCAATAAGTACACTAAGGAAAAACTTAACAAGTGTGAAGGGACCAAGACTTCAACGTCCTTCCTTCATACGTAAGGAGGATTACCAACAGATCTCTGGCTGTCTTCAGGAAGGAACTGGAGAAGATTCTCAGGTCAGTGCCTGATCAGCTGGGCCGAGATACTTAAGTTGGACTTCTAGTGGGTAGCACCAAAAGCCTGATTGATCAGGTAATTCAACAGGCAGACCTGGTCTAGGACCGGGCCACGGGGGTGTTGACTCCCGGAACACACTCCAGGATGACCATAACCATCCTTTAAGCTGGTCCTCTTCCAATACTTTATATTCCACTTCAAACCTTGACAGACGCGTGACTAGACCTGACCTCAGCTGTCATCTATTAAATCCCGCTCTGGTTTACGGTTATCTTCCATTTCCTTACTTGCATTTTTATAATGGTACAGACGGCCGAAATACTGTCTGGTTATATTTCCTATTTATAGGATAATTGTAAATTATTTCAACAAAGGAGCTGTGAATTTTATTTATAATTCTCCTTCCTCAAGTTGTTCAAGGTTATACACCTTGTTAACAAGGTGTATAACCTTGTACAACCGGCCAACCTGTACGGAACACGTGTGCTTGTACAGGATCACTTACTTATATTAAGAGATTAATAGTTTTAAGACAATCAGTTTTTAGGCAGCCGTAAGGTGCACAAAACTCACTGTCAATTTCCTCTAACGTACGAGTATTAGCCTCCAGGGCACTAACCTTTAAAGGCATTTATTTTTTAACTAATTTCCCGCTGGCAAATTAGTTAAAAAATTAAGTGCCTTTCTGCATGGTTATTGCATTACAAATATTACTAATCACCAACTATGCTGATTACCACGGGAGGAAACCACCACTAGGCTGATGCCCTTATGGCTACTGCCATGGAAATAAACAAAGCCCGGCACAGGGCAGCCTCATTTGGCACGACCCAAGAGTCGGGGAATATTACTGCCATAGAGGAAACAGTAGAGAATGAATAAGTGCACCTTGACGAGTATAAAACCAAGCTGAAGGAAAAAGGAGAGGGAGTGACTAAGTGTAAGGCAGAAACATGTCAGACAGTAAGTGAAAGAAATCTATAATTCATATTGAACTTCCATCACTCTCACGAACCCAACCAGCAGTACTTCCTTCCCTGAGAACCATCAGGGCGGCTCCCTTGTAATTACTATAGCAAGGATTTGAAAACATTGAAGTATAAATGGTATATATGAATACTACTTATAATTTCAGAATATGAACGGTATATATATGAATACTTATAATTTCAGAATATGAACGTTTTATATATGAATACTTATAATTTGTGAAAATGAAAGGTATATATGAATACCTATAATCAATTCAGATAAATACACATTTGGTACGTCATTCTTATACCAAAAGGCGAGAGCAAAACAAAAAATTGGAGTTGTAACCCTCTACTGCTTTTCCTGGATCTGCTGGCAACCTCCAGTAGTATGTACCGTTCTTCCTATATCAGCTGACAACCTCCAGCAGTATTTATACCATCGGAATAATTTGCTTCCTCTAGGGTAATACAACTGCCCTTCTCATTTTTCCCGAGACAAATTGTTGACGAATATAAAAAATATTCGTGCTATTAAGGCAAAAAAATAAAAAATAGAAAGCACACGCTCTTAGAAATAAGATATGTTTTGTATTTCATTACTGTCAGTTGACGTAATTAACATAAACCTACTCAGAAATAAATATAAATATTTTGCAGTATTTCGAGAACGCAAGAAAGTAAGGGCAATTTTGTCCATTCATGCAAACAAGTGTGTGTGTGTAAATATGTTTGCATATATTATATATATATATATATATATATATATATATATATATATATATATATATATATATTCTTGCCGAATAAGGCAAGCAAAAATTTGTGTATGCAATAATTTCGCCAAAATCATTTTGAACCTAACGAAAAAATATATTTGATTGTGTTTGTTTATTCAATTATTGTAAGCTTATCTAAAATATATTTAGTTGGATTAGGCTAAATTAAATTGCGCTTGTTATAATAAGGTTAGGTAAGTTTTCTAAGGTTCTTTTGGTATAATATTATTAATTTTTACATTAACATAAATGAAAAAAATATAAATCTTTAAACGTATAAGAGAAAATTTTAGAAAGTACTTAATTTTAAATGAGTTCTTGCTAATTGACCAGTTTTACCTATTCGGCACGACATGTATATGTCGTGCCGAATAGGTAAAAATTGGTACATTAGTTTCGTTTTACGTTGTGAAACGAAACTAAAATGTGGCTGGATAGTTTTAGTGGGGGAGGAATAAACGGGATTAAAACAAGTGTAAGCAAGATAACCACACCAATACAAGTAGCGATAACCTTAACTGAATAACTGCTGAAAGAAAGGAGGGTGTATAAAAGTTTAAATTCAAGATTAATATGGATTACAATAAAAGTGGTGGGGGATTTTTTTTTACAAGTGTTTATGAGCCTTTAGGTGAGAGGAGTGTAGGGGCAAGATATTTTGTAAGTGCTAAGAGAGTGTTTAGTTGTTTTAAACCAAGATAAATAATAAATAATAAAGATACCCAAGTGTTGCATATGTGTCTAATTTATAACTTGTCGGTTCTCTGAACCATTCATCTACATCCTGTCTGACACAGCAACACCTTGGGATCTTGATACAAACGAATTCTTCAACACTTGTCCAAACCTTTGGACGAAGACCTACTTCGACTAGTGGATGGTACCACTATGACCCCGCCTCCTCCTGCTTCGTCTCACCTGACTACAGTATATAAGCCACCTCTACGGCCCTGTGCTGTACTTTCTACAAGATTGATGGACTGAACACATCGACTCCAGGCCGAGGGACTGATTACCTCAAACTCCTCCTCTCCTTACACCTTTCTACTTTGTATTTAACTGATGAAGCCACTGTGTGGCGAAACGTTTCCCAAATTAAAGATACCCAAGTGTTGCATATGTGTCTAATTTATAACTTGTCGGTTCTCTGAACCATTCATCTACATAAATAATAACTGTTGTGGGAGACCTTAATGCTAAGGTGGGCAAGGATGTTGGCGAGGGCAAGGTGGGAGTGCCAGGGGTATCGATGGAGGCTTCTCAATTAGGTATAGAAATAATAAACAGGTAATACTTATTTTTAGGAAAATAAGAGTACAGATGAATATACCAGGAATGATAAAGTCTGCAATGACATCAGCTTGCTTGACTATATATGTATTGGCGGATAAAAGGTTTATGGGTCAAGTTCTGAATTTGCATGTTCCCAGAGAAACGACTGCTTAGTCCGAATGTAACAATAAGAGGAAGAGAATGATATCAGTGAATAAATAGAAAATGAAGGTAAATAAACTGAAGAAGGGGAGTGTTAATGGTAGACATGAGCAATTATTGAAAGACAGGTGGCATTGAGAAAAGGAGTGAAAGACAGGTGGCATAGAGAAAGGGAGTGAAAGACAGGTGGCATAGAGAAAGGGAGTGAAAGACAGGTGGCATAGAGAAAGGGAGTGAAAGACAGGTGGCATAGAGAAAGGGAGTGAAGACAGGTGGCATAGAGAAAGGGAGTGAAAGACAGGTGGCATAGAGAAAGGGAGTGAAAGACAGGTGGCATAGAGAAAGGGAGTGAAAGACAGGTGGCATAGAGAAAGGGAGTGAAAGACAGGTGGCATAGAGAAAGGGAGTGAAAGACAGGTGGCATAGAGAAAGGGAGTGAAAGACAGGTGGCATAGAGAAAGGGAGCTACTGAGGTCAAGAATGCACGACGAAACTTCAGGATGAAGCACTCTCACAGGTACGTCACAGTACCTCATTATAAAACTACACCATGTCTTCTCTGTGTCGAGGGCCCCTTCTACATTCAAAGCCTGACCTGAATACAGGCTTCCCTGGTGACTGTCGGGTCAACCAGCTGTTTTTGTTTGTGCCCCGCAGGCCTGCATAGCCATCACAACCAGATTGATCACGCACTTGCAGGAAAGACTGGTGAAACGTCCTCTTGAAAACATCTACCTAATCTGGTGTAGAAGTTTGTAGTCTTGAAACATGGATGTTAAAACAGTGTTCTCTAGATATACTTAAAGTATCTCTGTTTTTCACTGGGTTTATTCTACACTTTCTCACAGTCTTTCCACTCCGGTGAGTTTTTATGGCAGTGTGTGGGCAGACGGAGGATCAGGCCCTCAAGTATCTTACATGTATATATTATCTGGTCTCTTCTCCATTCCAGAGAACAATCCCAGTGATTTGAGGAGTTCCCACCAATTTAAATGTTTTACTGATTCTATTTTAAATGTTTTACTGATTCTATTTTAAATGTTTTACTGATTCTATGTGAACAGTATACCATCTTTACGTTCTCCAGCTGTTAGTTCTCCAGCTGTTAGCTCTACAGTTCTGAAAGCCACTCTAAACACACAACAATGAAGTCACGAGAGCGCCATCGATCTGAAAGTACTATCATAAACTTGGTTTCACTTGTTTTTAAAGTCTCGCAATCCACCAAATTATTTTTCTGGCATTTGCTGCGTTTACTAAGCGTAGTGTATTATCTAACAGGCCTGACAATTGTTCTTAAATCTTTTACCTGTTCCTTATGTTCTATGAGATGGTGTGCCTATGTTCACCAATGAACATCATGTTACTTTCATTTACCCATCGGAAAACTTTGCAACCTCTGAACAGGTCATATCTGCAGTTTATTTTCCTTCTTAGCCTCAGTAATGTTGTCATAATGATATAATAATAATAATAATAATAATAATAATAATAATAATAATAATAACTTTATTTACTACAAGTACATGTACAAGGTATACAGTCCTAGCTGACATCAGTGACATACTACTATATAGAAAGCCGCTTGTTATACAGAGCATTTCGGGCAAATTAGGTCAGTCTTGTCCCAGGATGCGACCCACACCAGTCGACTAACACCCAGGTACCCATTTTACTGATGGGTGAACATAGACAACCGGTGTAAGGAAACACGTCCGATGTTTCTATCTCTTCGCTAGGAATCGAACCCGGACCCTCATCGTGTGAAGCGAGAGCTTTTGCCACCAGGCCACTAGGCGTGACAGACGTGATCCTGTTCTCAATCCATCTTAACTTGGGTTGTGTAGGTCATACTTTTTCATAAAATCATCAAGTTAGCAACTCAGTATCCATTCAAGGACTTTGATGATGTGTGATGTTAGTGAACTTACCGACAACACTAACATTGATCCGGTGACTAATGAAGATGGGGGAGCTATGTCTGCACTTTTTAAGGCCTTTGGGATTCTCCCTAAATTTAAGCTGCTTCTCCAAAGTGTGCGCTCGTGCTAGTTGTACTGCGCGTTTCATTATAAATATGGTATTAAAGGAATGAGGCCCAAGTGTTGTGAACATTACAAAGTTATTATTATTATTATTATTATAATCAAAAGAAGCGCTAAACCACAAGGGTCATACAGCACATTACCAAGTTGTCTATTTCTTTTCCGAAGTCTGAAGGATTTGCGCTGTCCGCTATATAATTTATAGGGTGGGCAGAGTTAATGGAATAAAAAAAACTTGGTTTTCAACTCTCGGAATTGCTGAACACTGATTCATATTAGTCTTTCAGGACTTCGCTCATTTCCCTTCTCATCATCGGTGTATGAAACAGTCGAGGGTCAGTATTAGGTTTTCTGATTTAGATTTTGCCTGTGTAAAAACAATATTTAGTATTTTTCCCAGTGTCTGAATAAACTCTGGTAGATGAATAATATACATGTTAATATCTTTATTCTAATGACGTTTCGCCTACCAGTGGCTCTATCAGTCCAGTAAAGAGAATAATACTGCAGACGGTATTAGACATGTACTAGTAGCTTCAGGCAATCAGTCCCACAGCCTAAATGAAACAATAAAGATACCCAAAAGTTACACATTTAAACTTTTAGATTTTGTAAACCACTAACGTATGATACTGGTGAGCTGCGTCCACCTGTGACGTCTTTACCTCTCCTCTCTTCAGTATGGATGGAGCAACTTTTTAGTCTGAGGGACTGATCACCTCAAACTAATTCATGTCTTCTACCGTCTGCAATATTATTCTCGGTATTGGACTGATAAGCCAATGGTTGTTGAAACGTCTCATTAATGAAGATATCAAGTGTTGCATGTTTGTCTTATTTACCATTATTTGTGTTTTATTAGTTTTGATTTTTTTTGAGTGATATGATATGACTTCCAGCAAGCGTGTGTGAGCGTGTTAGATAGGAGTGAATGGAGACGAATGGTTTTTGGGACCTGACGAGCTGTTGGAGTGTGAGCAGGGTAATATTTAGTGAAGGGATTCAGGGAAACCGGTTATTAAAGATTTAGCCGGACTTGAGTCCTGAAAATGGGAAGTACAATGCCTGCACTTTAAAGGAGGGGTCTGGGATAGTGAGTTTGAAGGGACTATTCTAAATTGTCGTATCTGAGCGCCTCTGCAAAGACAGTGATTATGTATGAGTGAGGTGAAAGTGTTGAATGATGATGAAAGTATTTTCTTTTTGGGGATTTTCTTTCTTTTTGGGTCACCCTGCCTCGGTGGGAGACGGCAGACTTGTTAAAAACAATTATTACTTTTATTACTGCTCTACATCCACAATATCTTGATGTAAATTTTCTTCATTCGTTGTAGGTAGAGATTATCCTTAAGATTGTTGTCCCACATTAGTTCCTCAATGCGAAGATCAAGTCAGCGTATTTTCATTTCTAGTTGGTTCTGTATATTGGCTCATTACTAACTTTTTACAGTCTTAAGATTCACTGTTATGTAATTTTTGGGCTAGAGTATTTTCCTGCTGTTGTTTCCAGTACTATGCTGTTGTCCGTCATCTTCCATTTTACATTTGGGAGGTGGAAATCTCAAAATCATTTTTTTAGTGCAAACTTTAGATTTTCAAGGCAGCTATCTACATTTTTCATCTCTTAACTGAATTCCTAGTCCGTTGCCAACGGTCGTTTGTCGAGTGCTCAGCGGAGATGTGTGTTTATAGGGTAAACGAGAGTGGAGAAATATATGATTGACGGAATGAAGTAAAAAATATGGGAAGAGACGTGTAAGGATGACGGAATGCCAAAAAATAAATGAGTGAAAACGAGAGAATGAGCGAGTCTTTATCAAGAAATTTTTCTAGGAATAAGAATCAGTTTTGGAGAGATTAAGTTAAGAAAGCCTATGAAGCAAATGGATTAGGCAGTTAAGAGTGAAAGAGGAGAGGTGTTAGATGGGGAGGTGGAGGTGGTCGAGAGATGAAAGAGAGGCGGTATTTCAAGCAGTGGGCAGGGAGAAATAAGATCTGGAGAGAGCAGGAAAGAGCCAGAGGTGAGGGTGAAGGAAGTGCATGAGGGAGTGGGTAGGATGAAAGGGGATAAAGTAGCTTGGATAGCTAGGATTAACACAGATGTTGAAAGCAGGTGGGGATACAGTTCCAGAGTGGTTACTTTATTGGTTTAATATACGAATGAGAGAAGAGAATGTACCCAAGGACTGGCAGAGAGTATGCAGTTGCTTTGTATAAGGTAAGAGGGACAATAGTGTAATAAATAGAGGGAAGCAGATCTATTGAGAATACTAGGTAAAGTGAAAGTTAGAATTATGAGACATTAAAATTGCAGAGGAGCAAGTAGGAATTAGGAAGAGTAGATGATGTGTACAGTAGATCTAGTGTTTACATTAAAGCGTACAAGTGAGCAAGATACTGATAAGAAGAGCTGTTTACTGAATTTATAGATTCAGATAAAGCACGTGATAAGACGGCTAGACAAACAACGTGGCAGGTGCTGTAAATTTGTAAAAAAAAAAAAAAAAAAAAAAAGGTGATGGGTTCGTGCAAGCTGAAAGTGAGGCTCAGATTAGGGTACGTAGGAAAGAAGGGTATTATCGGACAATTATATTGTCATTTGTAATGTCAATATAAATTTTTGAATATTTATGGTGTCATAAAAGAAGGGTTTGCTACTTGGTGTTTTGAAGAAGCGTGGGATTAAAATATAATTAATCTAATATGAAGAAATAGTTGTCATAGCAGGTTTTTGCCGATGTCACGTTCCTCTGGAGATCATGAAGAGAAGTTGCAGTGGTTGGTGGAGTTTGGGAGGATGTGTAAAAGAAAACTAAAAGTAAACTTCGAAAAGAGGTCATGAAACCAAGAAAAAATCTATGAAGTGACAGACTGGACATCAGACTAAAAGGAGTGAGTATGGTGGAATGAACATGTTGGGAAAATGGGTCTCTGAAAGACGAGGTGAACCCCAGAACAGACAAGCGAAGAAAATGGAAGTGAAGTGTTGAGACAACTGTGGAAAGAAGTTTATAAACGCAGGTAAAACTGCTGTGTACCAAATTATATTGATATAAACACTTTTATATGGGAGAGGAGGCACGCTGAAGTGAGGAGGCGGCAATAGGCAGTGAAAATGTCATATTAGAGCAACATGTGGAGTGAATATTATACAGTGAATAAGAAATGTAGAAATTACAGAAGTTACAATGGGGAATGAAAATTATAATTCAGAGAACAGAGGAGAGGTTAAGACGACTGGATCAATTAGGAAGTATATGGAGTAGAGCAAGATGACCAAGAGTTTGTATAAATCTGGAGAGAAGGGAAGGAAAGATTGAAGGGAAGGACGGGGGTGAGGGAAGTTCTGAGCAATAGAGGCTGAATTATTTTAGAAATATTGCCAGAACTAAATTAGTATGTGAGGCATAGGTTAGAGCATCCACTTGGCATGGCTGAGCATGTTCGCTCGGAATGAATGAAGACAAGTGTTTTTTGAGACGATGTTATGTTGGAGTGCGAGCAAGGAACTCAATGAAACCGGTTAACCGGACTTGAAGGTTGGAGGCAGAGTGCCTGCCCTTTGTGGGAGGAGTGGGGATGTTGCAGTTAGAATGTTCATTTGAGTTGTGATGTTCGGGCACTTGTGGCAAGACAGCTGTTGAATGAATGATGGTGAATGTGTTTCCTTCGGTGGGAAGGAATTAGTAGTCCAAAATTATTATATTCTTTTTGGGAGAAATTTTTGTAGAGATGGGAAAGAGGATCGTGGAAAAGTTAATTATGAAAAGAATGTGCCAAATTATTAATTTGTGTATCTCTAGTATACTGCCATCACACTGGATAACAATATCCAGAGTCAAGAGAACTGTCACTGAAGGCTGTGTGATGTTAAAAATTTATTGTTCAAGAGCACCCATTGATTTATTAGGTTTAGAGCCTATCTACTACACCAAGGTTATTATTAAGGCTGCATATTACCTGAACACCAAAGATACTGTATACAGGATTATTCTAATCCTTAAAACAGAGATTAAACTCCGTCTACACACAGAGATGCGCAGCTTTACACCCTCTCACGAGCACTGAGTTGACCAGCATGAAGACGAGGTTAATGAGTGTCTCATCTAATTCACTGGTCAACAACCAAAATGCTTCCGAGACCAGAGTAGCAATTTCCAAATAATTTTAGGTCACTGATAATGAATATCATGGTTAAAATTGTTAGGTCTACTTTTCAATATAGAGCTACGTGTCACAACAGGTTGCAACAGGCTTGCGGCAGTGTGTTTCTTACCACACTCACAGTCTCACTGACCTTCATTATTGTTCCAGCAGTCATAGAAGGTGGTTGTGTTTTCAAGTTTATATTTTGAGGTGAAAAGTAGGTGATTTTCTTAGCCAAACACTTTTTAAACATATAATAAATATTCACTGAGCAAGCTATTGATATGCATGTGAGGCATATTATATTAATTTTATTTTCCTACTGAATGACAAATACTTCTGCTTAGCTGTCATGCTCTGTATTATAATGATAAATTAATGAATAAATTTTGTTTATCTTCTAATTGTTTGTTGTTTTCTTCTTTCAGATGCCTCATACTTGTGTGAATATTGCAAACAACTTCAGCTACATTTGTGGTGAGGTGACCTTTGCATCACAAAAGCGCCGTATAACTGCTATTGTTAGAAAGGCATATCACCTATATTTTGGATGCAAGATTGGCGACCAGGATAAGAACTGAGCTCCACACATATGCTGCAACAGTTGTGCTACTAACCTTCGCCAATGAACAGGAGGAGGAAAGGAATGCCTTTTTGCTGTGCCAATGACATGGCGGGAGCCAACAGAACATACCAACAACTGTTATTTCTGCAAGGTACCTCCAGTAACAAAAGGGCTTGTCAAAGAAAAAAAGGGGTCCATTGAATATACAAACATTCCATCAGTTATTCGCCCAGTTCCACATGGAGAAGGTCTACCTGTTCCTGATGCACCAACTTGGGTATCCTTCGAGTCAGATGAAGAAAGTGGTGAGGAGGAAGAAGAAGAGAAGGATGACAGTGCTGGATTACAGAGTGACCGAGACTGATGACCCACACTCCTCTAGGACACATCTCATAACAAAAGGGGAACTCCATGACCTTGTCAGGGATCTGCAACTACCCAAAAATAAGGCAGAGCTGCTAGGCTCTCGTCTTCAACAGTGGAATCTCCTAGCAACTGACGTGAAGATTTAAAAATTCGTGACCGTCAGCAGCAGTTCAACGATTTCATCGTAATGGAAGGTGATTTAGTGGCGTGCAACAATATTAATGGTCTGATGGAAGCACTTGGCATCGACTACGCACCCAGTCACTGGAGGCTGTTCATAGATTCATCAAAAACGAGTCTGAAAAGTGTCTTGCTGCATAACAGCAATAGTAAACCATCATTTCCTGCGGGCTATGCACCACATATAAAAGAAACTTATGAGAATATAAAGCATAGGTTGCAATGCAGCATGAAATATGAGGCATGGTCACAGACCGGGCCGCGGGGGCGTTGACCCCCGTAACCCTCTCCAGGTAACATTAATGGCAGCTCTGTGGTGACTTAAATGTTGTTGCTTGTTCTTGTGATGGGCTTGCAGGGCGGATACACCAAGTACTGCTGCTTTCTATGTGAATGGGACAGCCGTGCAAGAGGTTGCCACTACATCAGGAGAGACTGGTCACCTCGTCAATCATTGGAGTCTGGGATGAAAAATGTTCACCATACTCCTCTCATTGAACCAAACAAAATTTTGCTACCACCACTACACATAAAACTGGGGCTCATGAAAAACTTTGTAAAAGCTATGGACAAATCCGGTCAGGGATTCAATTATTTAACAACAAAATTCCCCTCACTGAGCGACGCTAATATAAGAGAGGGAGTCCTCAATGGTCCTCAGATTCGAGAGCTTTTTAAAGATGGTGACTTTGAATCAGACCTTCATGGGAAGGAGAAAGCTGCTTGGGAAGCATTCAAGTTAGTGGCGAAGGGATTTCTCGGAAACAGAAGGGAAAGCAACTATGAAGAATTGGTGGAAAACCTCATCAAGGATTACAAGAACATGGGATGTAATATGTCACTTAAAATCCACTTTTTGGACTCACATTTAGACTTTTTTCCAGCGAACTGTGGGGCAGTTAGTGACGAACATGGTGAAAAATTTCACCAAGATATTTCAACCATGGAAAAATGGTACAAGGGCAAATGGGGCACAAGAATGCTGCGGACTATTGCTGGACATTGCCAAGAGATGATTCTTCAACCCACTATAAGCGTCAAGCAAAAAGGTAGAGAGTAGGTACGGATTAGTTTAAAACATACCGACACATATTGTACGTTATAATAAAATAATAAAATATTACATGTCTCGTATCTTTAAACCTATAGCCAATAAGCATTTTTCAAGGTGATATTTGGATTCAGGACATGAAAATACATAAGAATTAACTAATCTGATTTAAGAGGCATACAACTTTTCAAATATTGTTGACCAGAGAATCTGGTGCACCGCAGTGTATGGCTGCGCTTATCAGTGGCTTTATTGCGATATTTATGCAGGAGTTGCATAGTGGGAGCAAAAGCTAGCTATGTTTCCCCGTCACATTATACCACACACAATGAGTTTCTTAAGTAGGGTAATAAAATCTCTGAGCCTGGGTTGTGAGACTTTAGTGACAAGAAAAGAGGTTGGCACTGCTCGTAGACAAGTCTCATAATTAGTATAATTTAGAAAATCGACAAATTGATAATTGAGACACTTGGGCAACATTTGGGAATATTTATTCAGGAAACGTTTCGCCACCTAGTGGCTTCTTCAGTCCAATACCGAGAAGAACGGTGGAAGATAATTCGAGGTAATCAGTCCCTCAACCTCAAGCGTCTCAATTATCAAGTCTCTCAGTGCCAAACTGCCCATGTTACCAAGCAGTAAATAAACACCTGAGGTCTGAAGACTGTAATAGGTCACATCCCGGGGATGACCTAGACAATACCAGTGGAACCAAGCCACGTTGACTGCCTTCATTAGGGTATCCTAGGTTATTAACCTTACGGGACTGATAAACTAAACTATTTTCTTCTTCCAGCTAGGCGCTGGTGATGCAATTTTTAGTATGTAGACAACTGGTTCAGGAAACCGACATGTGCGTATGTAGGCCTTTTATTGGAAAACTAATTAATTATTTTTAACTACTTATATCAACGGAAGTCTTAAAAGCTTCTCCAGAGCCAACATGGCACCCATCACCACGCACGTACCCTCAGGGAGATTTCACAGGGACAATTTTAAATAAGGTATGAATCAAATGATTTCCTGCACATCATTTTAAAGAGCATACAAGCATATCGTGAATGCTTTCATACATGACTGACATACATTCATACACGCTCGACATTTTCTTACATGCTCCATATACTTTCATACAAACTCGATATACTCTGATACATACTCGATATACTCTGATACATACTCGATATACTCTGATACATACTCGATATACTCTGATACATACTCGATATACTCTGATACATACTCGATATACTCTGATACATACTCGATATACTCTGATACATACTCGATATACTCTGATACATACTCGATATACTCTGATACATACTCGATATACTCTGATACATACTCGATATACTCTGATACATACTCGATATACTCTGATACATACTCGATATACTCTGATACATACTCGATATACTCTGATACATACTCGATATACTCTGATACATACTCGATATACTCTGATACATACTCGATATACTCTGATACATTCATGCTCGATACACTTCCATGCATGCTCGATACACTTCCATGCATGCTCGATACACTTCCATGCATGCCCGATACACTTCCATGCATGCCCGATACACTTCCATGCATGCTCGATACACTTCCATGCATGCCCGATACACTTCCATGCATGCCCGATACACTTCCATGCATGCCCGATACACTTCCATGCATGCTCGATACACTTCCATGCATGCTCGATACACTTCCATGCATGCCCGATACACTTCCATGCATGCCCGATACACTTCCATGCATGCCCGATACACTTCCATGCATGCCCGATACACTTCCATGCATGCTCGATACACTTCCATGCATGCTCGATACACTTCCATGCATGCTCGATACACTTCCATGCATGCTCGATACACTTCCATGCATGCTCGATACACTTCCATGCATGCTCGATACACTTCCATGCATGCTCGATACACTTCCATGCATGCTCGATACACTTCCATGCATGCTCGATACACTTCCATGCATGCTCGATACACTTCCATGCATGCTCGATACACTTCCATGCATGCTCGATACACTTCCATGCATGCTCGATACACTTCCATGCATGCTCGATACACTTCCATGCATGCTCGATACACTTTGTTTTAAGTTTAATTTTTTTTTCATTTCACTTAAGAGTTTATTAATGTTTTGCAGTAAGGTCAGCCATGATAGTTGTTCCACTAAGGGTATTCAGGTCATTATCAAGTTAGCCACTACCAAAGTCAATGTACCCGAGAAATGATGTGATAACGTTTCTGGAAACCGTTATCTAGGCTTGAGTAACGGGCGGCGCTCCTCCTGGCAGCTACCAACGAGGTCATGACCAAAAGTTTGTGCTGGTGTTACAGGACAGCACTGGTGGTGCAGCTGCAGGACAGCGCTGGTGGTGCAGCTGCAGGACAGCGCTGGTGGTGCAGCTGCAGGACAGCGCTGGTGGTGCAGCTGCAGGACAGCGCTGGTGGTGCAGCTGCAGGACAGCGCTGGTGGTGCAGCTGCAGGACAGCGCTGGTGGTGCAGCTGCAGGACAGCGCTGGTGGTGCAGCTGCAGGACAGCGGCGGCTGGTGGTCAGCTGCAGGACAGCGCTGGTGGTGCAGCTGCAGGACAGCGCTGGTGGTGCAGCTGCAGGACAGCGCTGGTGGTGCAGCCGCAGGCCAGCACTGCTGGTGCAGCCGCAGGACAGCACTGCTGGTGCAGCTGCTGGACAGCACTGCTGGTGCAGCTGCAGGACAGCACTGCTGGTGCAGCTGCAGGACAGCACTGCTGGTGCAGCTGCTGAACAGCACTGCTGGTGCAGCTGCTGGTGCATTTTGCAGCACAGCCCTGCTGGTGCAGCTGCTGAACAGCACTGCTGGTGCAGCTGCAGGACAGCCTGCTGGTGCAGCTGCTGGACAGCCCTGCTGGTGCAGCTGCTGGACAGCCACTGCTGGTGCAGCTGCTGGACAGCCCTGCTGTGCAGCTGCTGGACAGCCCTGCTGGTGCAGCTGCTGGACAGCCCTGCTGGTGCAGCTGCTGGACAGCCCTGCTGGTGCAGCTGCTGGACAGCCCTGCTGGTGCAGCTGCTGGACAGCCCTGCTGGTGCAGTTGCTGGACAGCCCTGCTGGTGCAGTTGCTGGACAGCCCTGCTGGTGCAGTTGCAGGACAGCCCTGCTGGTGCAGTTGCAGGACAGCCCTGCTGGTGCAGTTGCAGGACAGCCCTGCTGGTGCAGTTGCAGGACAGCCCTGCTGGTGCAGTTGCAGGACAGCCCTGCTGGTGCAGTTGCAGGACAGCCCTGCTGGTGCAGTTGCAGGACAGCACTGCTGGTGCAGTTGCAGGACAGCACTGCTGGTGCAGTTGCAGGACAGCACTGCTGGTGCAGTTGCAGGACAGCACTGCTGGTGCAGTTGCAGGACAGCACTGCTGGTGCAGTTGCAGGACAGCACTGCTGGTGCAGTTGCAGGACAGCACTGCTGGTGCAGTTGCAGGACAGCACTGCTGGTGCAGTTGCAGGACAGCACTGCTGGTGCAGTTGCAGGACAGCACTGCTGGTGCAGTTGCAGGACAGCACTGCTGGTGCAGTTGCAGGACAGCACTGCTGGTGCAGTTGCAGGACAGCACTGCTGGTGCAGTTGCAGGACAGCACTGCTAGTGCAGTTGCAGGACAGCACTGCTGGTGCAGTTGCAGGACAGCACTGCATCTATGCTTACTATTCACTGGGGAAGGGTGTCAAAGAGGAAATTCAGTGATTAATGTCTTATTACCTAGTGCGAAATTTCCAAAGACAATGATATATATATATATATATATATATATATATATATATATATATATATATATATATATATATATATATAAAACATACGTAGGTAACTATTATAATAAATTATATAATCTTGCTCACTCACCTTTAGAAGTTAGAAAGCCGTCGTTATCTACTATTAATCATTAAAATATGCTATTATCCAAGCCATCTATGTCAGTAATGAACCAGACGCATCAGTTTAAGATTTTCATTAAAAATGGTCTGGAAACTATAGTAAACAAGTATATATCATCTGTCCTGCAACACAAGTCATTATCAATACTGTCATGAATCAGTCACCTGTCCCTAGCATCACTGCTCACCCACCTGTTGGATGTTTCCAGTGATGACTACAGAAGAAGTCACGACGTCAGCGTCCTGGGCACCAGGTGTGGCTGGATATACCTGTCGAAGGCCGCTCAGGTGCTCTCGCCGGGGTCCAAGTATATCCACGGGCGGCTAATCTATATACCTGCCTCTTCCTAATTAAGACTTGGGAAGCTGAGGTAAGATAGACATGTTGCTAGTTCTGTATAACAAGTCACACCAAGTTCAGGGCCGACACACAATTTATTCTCCCAAAAATGTAGAACGGAAGGGCAAGGTGGGGCCGACAGGGTAAGCCAATTCCAGTTTTGGAAATGAGGAACTGGGAAATATAAGCAAACCGGGGAATAAGGTAAACCTTGCTACTCCACAAACAATTAACTTTACACAGGTGTCATCCTGAAACACCGTTCTGGTGGTAACACCCCCACCTAAGTGTCAGGTACAACACTTCAACAGAAGCATGCAAGAGAGCGAATAACACCAACCTCTCCTCACTACGGCAAAAGCCACACTGACGCGCCAGGAACGGCAGGCCTCTCCCACTGCCACATTGTGAATGTCGCGTACCATGGCCGCCCCGCGCACGATATTCAATGGAAACGAACCGAACTCTCTGAAAAACTCTTCCCTCCCTCTTGCCACGCTCTTCTGTCTCTTTTCAAACATATTTTAATTTGCAAATGATGCATGATCTTGTGCACTTTAAACAATGCAATAGTTAATGAAAGGAATTTCAGATTCAACAACGTCAAGCAGCAAGATGCATGAGCAGACAAAGTCAAAACAAAAATATATAAAATAGGCAGACGAATTTTGCATGTTATTTCCTTCAAAGTCGCCCCACAGGAAGGTACAGGTCAAACTCCCTTGCATGCTAACTGTTAATTAATATAATCTGCGTGATCCAGATTCAATAATACTTGCCATGAGGTCTTCAAGTAGCAACCTCCGTCCGCTTTTAGTAATTGAAGGTAATTTAGGTAATATATGAGAGGACCCTCACACCTACTGCTTTATATAGGAATTAATTAATTACAGTGTTGAACAATTTAATAAATTAGATGTTTGTGTACCAGAACAATGCGTGTGAAGTAGCACGATTTATATTTATATCGCATCTGATTACACACACACACACACACACACACACACTATATATATATATATATATATATATATATATATATATATATATATATATATATATATATATATATATATATATATATATATATATATATATATATTTTATAGTTCCTTGATAATGTGAGTAGTCACGAAAGCGCTTGGAATTCTTCTATTTTTCATAGTGGTTGTCTTGCATATTTTGATATCACCTGTTTACTGTGATCTTTTGCAATATATATATATATATATATATATATATATATATATATATATATATATATATATATATATATATATATATATATATATATATATATTTATTATATAGGGAGCGCAAAAACTCGCAAACAAGCTATGCAAGATGCAAAACAACCACAGGAGGGAGTTGAAAGATAGCTCAAAAGTAAGGCCTCTCGTGTTGCAATCAACACATCATCAGGAGCTTGCAATGTTGCAGAAAGAGGATGAAATCCAAGCAAACACTTTCAGAGTTAGCGGTTTTGCTAGAATGAGGGAAGAGGGAAGCAGTAGAGAATAAATGCCCAGGGGTGCCAACCAACACCCAGTGCCTGGAAGGTAGAGCAGTTTTTAAGGAATTATAAGACCGCCAACCCACTAGTACTGATACTGTAGTGGCAGCCCAACGAGCGTAACAATTAGTGGCATGACAATCATAAAGAATTCTGCCACCTTGATATATTTTTTCATTTATGTTAATATAAAAATTTATGATTTTGTACCAAAAGAACCTTAGGAAACTTACCTAACCTTATTATAACAAGCGCAATTTAATTTAGCCTAATCCAACTAAATATATTTTATACAAGTTTACAATAATTTAATAATAAGCAAACATAATGAAATATATTTTTTCGTTACGTTCAGAATTATTTTTGCGAAATTATTGCATACACAAATTTTGGCTTGCCTTATTCGGCAAGAAGTGTGTTGCTATTTAAGCCAAAAACGCAAGTGTTACCTATTCGGCACGATATATATATATATACATATATATATATATATATATATATATATATATATATATATATATATATATATATATATATATATATATATGTCGTGCCGATTAGGTAAAACTGTCAATTAGCAAGAACTCATCTAAGATTAAGTCCTTTCTAAAATTTTCTCTTATACGTTTAAAGATATATTTTTTCATTTATGTTAATGTAAGAATTTATAATTTTGTACCAAGAGAAACTTTGAAAACCTACCTAACCTTATTACAACAACTGCAATTTAATTTAGCCTAACCCAACTAAATATATTTTAGATACGTTAACATTAATTTAATAATAAACAAACACAATGAAATATATTTTTTTCGTTATGTTCAGAATGATTTTGGCGAAATTATTGCATACACAAATTTTCACTTGTCTTATATGGCAAGATGAGCGTTGCTATTTAAGCCAAAATCGCGAGTTTTACCTAATCGGCACGACATATATATATATATATATATATATATATATATATATATATATATATATGGCAATAAATTGGGTGTTTTTGATGTTTTTGTGATGAGGTCGTTACTTCTATGATGTGTTCGTTGCTCCTGTGATGTGGTCGTTGCTTCTGTGATGTGGTCCTTGCTTATGTGATGTGGTCGTTGCTTATGTGATGTAGTCGTTGCTTCTGTGATGTGTTCGTTGCTTCTGTGATGTGTTCGTTGCGTCTGTGATGTGGTCCTTGCTTATGTGATGTGGTCGTTTCTGTGATGTGGTCATTGTTTCTGTGATGTGGTCATTGCTTCTGTGATGTGGTCCTTGCTTATGTGATGTAGTCCTTACTTCTATGATGTGGTTCTTGCTTCTGTGATGTGGTCCTTGCTTCTGCGATGTGGTCCTTGCTTCTGTGAGGTAGTCGTTGCTTGTGATGTAGTCGTTCCTTCTGTCATGTGATCGTTGCTTGTGATGTGGTCCTTGATTCTGTGAAGTGGTCATTGTCTCTGCAAAGTGATCATTGTTTCTGTGATGTGGTCATTCATTCTGTGATGTGATCGTTGCTTCTGTGAAGTCCCTGTTGCTTCTATGATGTGGCCCCTTGCTTTTGCGAAGTGCTCGTAGCTTCTGTAATGGGGTCGTTGCTTCTGTGATGTCGTTATTTGCGATTTGGTCGTTGCTTCTGTGATGTGGTCCTTGTTTCTCTGATGTAGTCGTTGCTTCTGTCATGTGAGTGTTACACCTAAGACTTGCCATCAAAATTCAAGAACACGAGATAACTGAGAAAATATTCATAGCTGAATATCCATTGGTTCAAGTGTCACAGCTGTCTGGTACCTTCATTCTTTGGTAACCAGTTTTGCTGAGAGTGATGAAAGTATCTGAAAACAGATCAAATTTATTAATGTTATTATAATTTACGGAAAGGTGGCAAAGACGACAACTCTTCCTTGCAAGATAACCTACATAAACTTTATAGTCAATAGACTGACATGTGTTGCAATGATATAACACTGAAAATACAGCCTTGCTATCTGTGGACAAAATAATTCAACTCTACGTAATATTTAACAAAGTTGAATGTACCACAGTGTAAATTTATGAGAAGACAGCCAAAGCAAAATAATCTTCAAACATATCTTCGAATATAAGATTAATAATACTATCATTTGAATTAACAAATTGCTTCCCTATACTGACTCCTGAAAGTGCAGACCACAAGTACAGATATTCTTACAACACAGGAAAATGTTCCCCACAATCTGAGGGGGGGGGAAAGTATGGTAAAGCTATTTGCCATTGAATAAAAGGATATGATGACGTTATAATCCCAACATATCTTCAAAAAAAAATCACAATAATGCAAATATAGGAGAAAATATTAAGATATTTAGCAAATTACATAAGCTTGAAAACTGCGTCTTCAGAAAGCCTGAGAGAAAATATATATGAGTACAAACCTGAAGGCACGACATATTAAAGTAAATTACTCGTCAGTCAAAAAAGCCACCAACTAATAAAACATTTCATTTTTACAGTTGTTGAAGCCTAAATTCAGCTTTAATATATACAGGAAAATTTCCTACAATACAAAAGTAAAATCCATCATGAAGCTCAGGTTTCCTGTCCTCGACGAGGCCACTTACAGACGCTCGCCGCCACGAAAACTCCAAAAATACTAAGAATTAATTGAAGTACAGAAAATAATAATTATTATTTTTTTTTGGTTGCAGGTATCTTAAATTTACTGGTAACAATATATATATATATATATATATATATATATATATATATATATATATATATATACCCCTTGCTATAACTTCATCCCAATAGGGTCGGAGACCCTTGGAGCATGGGGCAAGTGTGCTCTAAAGTTTCTCAAAGAGCTGGGTGAAAAACTCATCATAGAAACCAAGGACCACAGGGTGACCAGCTTCCTCTTTCAGAGACTCAGTGTTGCGATCCAGGGGGGAAATGCCTGCAGCATTCTGGGCACGCGGCCCACTGCCGGGGAGCTGGACGAAGTATTTGACATGTAGCTCTGAGTTGTTATCTATGTTGTTTTACTCCCTATTGTATGCTTGTCAATGTATTTTGTCTTGAAATAAAGTTAATACACAATTAAAAGATGGGGTGGTAGGGGAAGTGGAATATTCAAATGGCTTCAGAAAGAAATCTAAATATTCTTCCTTGAAGCCTTTATATATATATATATATATATATATATATATATATATATATATATATATATATATATATATATATATATATATATATATATATATACGGAGATTTACTCTTGTTTACTCTTTTAGGTTGTAGTTTCGAGGTCTTTCAAGTGTATCCAGATGCTATTCCGTTATCGGTCAAAGTGTGAACATAGGGTGCCCAAGAAACTACCAACTTTAAAGGCAAATCCAAAATCTGTTGCAAAAATAACTAAGAGACTAATTAATCTGGAAGATAATAAAGTATAATTACCAAAGATTTAAAGAGTATTGTTTTCGTGGATAAATGTGTTTATAAATTTTCAGAGGCATTAATTTTCAGAGGTAACTGCAAGGAACCACCGCTCGTGTTAGTGCACCTCGAACTGGCCAAGTTTATGGCTTATCGACTGCAAGTGGGTCATTAAGGCTGACAGATCCTCCGCACTCTGACATTTAGAATACTCTGTTCCCTAAAACGGATTAAGGAAAAACTCTCAGTGTACATACAGAGTATACTTCTCAGTGTACATACAAAAAGGTATGTTTCTCAGTGTATATACCAAAGAGGTTTGTGATGAATAAGGCAACTGTGCGACACTTCGGGATCTTTATTGCAAAAGATACTCAAGGATTGCGTATGTCTTATTCAGAAAACTATCAGTTTTGTATACCATTAATGTAATGACAGAAAGGTATGTACCTCTCAGTGTTATACACAGAGCTAGTCACCTCCCAGTGTATATACAATGTACAATTTAGATTGTATTAATGTTGGTAGAATTGCCGATAATATATTAAATAAAAGGACACAAGTGTAACTAATGCTAGACTTTATTCTGGCAAAGCTTGATAAAGCTCCTGGAGGGCGAAACGTTGCCACAATAAAATGTCGCATTAGTTGCACTTGTGTCGTTTCACTTAACAATTCAGATTGTATATACACTGAAAAATATGCAACTTTTACTGAATATAGGCTAATCCATCTTGTCAATAAGAACAACAAACATGCTATACTTATATCAGGTAACAATCACACACACACACACATACACACACACACACACACACACACACACACACACACACGTCCTCCATCACATCAATACAAAAATTCGCTCCTTATTTTTCAAGAGCATGATGACCTCAAGGACATGAAAAATTATTTTAAGATCGGGGTTCACTTTAATAAATAGTACAGTGAAGTGCAAATGTATACTGATTATAGTATTCTGGGTGGGATGATATACGGTGGAGTGAGACCCGTCAAGCTAGAAATTATAGAGAACCAGCTGAGGAACAACCAACGTGACGAACACTACTGTCAGAATTTAAAGCTGTGTGGCGTGTTTGAATAATATATACATATACAACACACACAACAACAAATAATGAACCAAAAAGAAGATTTTGGAGTAAACATCACACCAAACATATCACTAGAGGGACACAAACGTACAAACATCGGTAGCATGTACATGTTGGCTTATTTCAGACCTACATTCAGGATCTTAATATATGTCAGGTTTGTTATGTGAATACATACAACAACACACAGCAACGCAGACACATACACAGCAACACACACACACAGCAACGTAGACATAAAACTCCAGTAGGTTTGTGACACAGGCTTTCCCTGTGTCACAAACCTATAGAAGTTTTATGACAAGGTAACAGAAATAAGACATGAGAGAGACGGGTAGGTAGATTGCATTTTCTTTGACTACAAGAAGGCCTTCGACACAGTTCCTCACAAGAGATTAGTACAAAGCTAGATGATCAGGCACACATAACAGGAAAGGCCCTGCAATAGATCAGAGAATACCTGACACGGGCTGACAGGGAGGCAACAACGAGTCATTGTACGTGACGAGGTGCCAAAGTGGGCGCCTGTGACGAGCTGGGTTCCACAGGGGTCAGTCCTAGGATCAGTGCTGTTTTTGGTATATGTGAATGACATGATGGAAGGGATAGACTCAGAAGTATCACTGCTTGCAGATGATGTGAAGTTAATGAGGAGAATTAAATCGGAAGAGGATCAGGGAAGACTACAAAGGGACCTGGACAGGCTGCAAGCCTGGTCCAGAAGCTGTCTCCTGGAATTTAACCCCACCAAATACAAAGTCATGAAGATCAGGGAAGGGCAAAGAAGACCGCAGACAGAGTATAGGTTAGGTGGCCAAAGACTGCAAACCGAGCACATCTCCTGAGGCGCACATCAATCAGCTAACTGCTGCAGCATGTGGGCGCCTGGCAAACCTAAAAATAGTGCTCCGACATCTCAGTAAGGCATAGTTCAAGACTCTGTACACCGTGTACATCAGGCCCATATTGGAGTATGCAGCACCAGTTTAGAACCCACACCTGGTCAAGCACGTCAAGAATTAGAGAAAGTGCAAAGGTTTGCAACAAGACTAGCCCCGTAGCTAAGGGGATTGTTCTACGAAGAAAGATTAAGGGAAATCGGTCTGACGATACTGGAGGACAGGAGGGTTAGGGGAGACATGATAACGACGTATAGAATACTGAGAGGAATTGACAAGGTGGACAGAGACAGGATGTTCCAGAGATGGGATACAGGAACACGGGGCCACAATTGGAAGTTAAAAACCCAGATGATTCATAGGGATGTTACGAAGTATTTCTTTAGCCTTAGAGTTGTCAGGAAGTGGAATAATCTGGAGAGTGAAGTAATTCCATACATAGCTTTAAGAAGAGGTATGATAAAACTCATGGAGAAGGGAGAGAGTGACTTAGTATCGACCAGTGAAGAGGCGGGGCCAGGAGCTATGACTCGACCCTGCAACCACATATAGGTGAGTACACACACTCACGCCAGAAGCTATGAATCGAGCCCTGCAACCACATATAGGTGAGTACACACACTTACGCCAGGAGCTGTGAATCGACCCCTGCAACCACATATAGGAGAGTACACACACTCACGCCAGGAGCTGTGACTCGACCCCTGCAGCCACATATAGATGAGTACACAAATTCACCCCAAGAGCTGTGACTCGACCCCTGCAACCACATATAGGTGAGTATACACACTCAAGCCAGGAGCTGTGACTCGACCCCTGCAGCCACATATAGATGAGTACACAAACTCCCGCCAGGAGCTGTGACTCGACCCCTGCAACTACATATAGGTGAGTGCATACACTCACACCAGGAGCTGTGAATCGACCCCTGCAACCACATATAGGCGAGTACACACACTCCCACCAGGAGCTGTGAATCGACCCCTGCAACCACATATAGGTGAGTACACACACTCACACCAGGAGCTATGAATCGAACCCTGCAACCACATATAGGTGAGTACACACACTCAAGCCAGGAACTGTGACTCGACCCCTGCAACCACATATAGGTGAGTACACACACACACAAAAAAAAATACACACACAAAACACACCAACCACAACACACAACCACTCCACACACACCACTTCACACCACACACACAACACCACACCACACACAACCACTCCACACACACCACACCACACATACCCACACCATACACACCACACCACACATAACCACACCATACACACCACACCACACATAACCACTTCACACTCACCACACCACACACAACCACACCACACACCACACCACACACAACCACTCCACACACACCACACCACACACAACCACTCCACACACAACACACACAACCACTCCACACACACCACACACAACCATTCCACATACACCACACACAACCACTCCACACACACCACACACAACCACTCCACACACACCACACACAACCACTCCACACACCACACACAACCACTCCACATACACCACACACAAACACACCACACACAACCACTCCACACACACCACACACAACCACTCCACACACAACCACTCCACATACACCACACACAAACACACCACACACAACCACTCCACACACACACCACACACATCCACTCCACACACACCACACCACACACAACCACTCCACAAACACCACACCACTCCACACACACACCACACCACTCCACACACAACACACCACACACAACAACTCCACACACACCACACCACTCCACACACACCACACCACCACACACACACCCACACACAACCACTCCACACACCACCACTCCACACACACCACACCACTCCACACACACCACACCACCTCCACACACAGCCACTCCACACACAGCCACTCCACACACAGCACACACAACCACTCCACACACACACCACACAGCCACTCCACACACATCACATCACACCACTCCACACACACCACACACATCCACTCCACACACAACACACAACCACTCCACACACACCACACCACACACACACACAACCCCCAAAACCCCCACACACAGCCACCCACACCACAAACCCCACCACACACACACCCCACCACACACAGCCATTCACACACACCACACACAAGCCACTCCACACACCACACACAACCACTCCACACACACCACACAGCCACTCCACACACACCACACACAACCACTCCACACCACACACACACCACACACAACCACTCCACACACCACACCACACACAACCACTCCACACACACCACCACACACAACCACACCACACACAACTCACCAAACACACCACACCACACACACCACACCACACATAACCACTCTACACACACCACACCACACACAACCACACCACACATATCTACACCATACACACCACACCACATACACCACACCACACAAACCACACCACACACCACTCCACACACACAACACACACACCACAACACACACAACCACACCACACACACACACCACACACACACCAACCACACCACACCACACACAGCACACCACACACACCACACCACATACACCACACCACTTAACCACACCACACCACTCACAACCACACCACACACACACCACACCACACCACACCACTCACAACCACCACACACACACCACACAAACCACACCACACACCACACACAACCACTCCACACATCCACTCCACGTACAACCACACCACACGCCATACCACACACAACCATACCACACATGACCACACCACACACAGTCACACGACACACGACCATACCACACACACACCACACACACACACCACACACCACACCATTCACACACCACTCAGAAAAATGTTCCAAGCTAAGTGTCTAGCGACATGTGCCTTTGCCAATTAGTAACTACTACACGCACATAAGAACATAAAAACTATCGGCAAACTTACTCATGTCGCTATTTATTCGCTCATCAATGTCTTTTAAGTACATAGTGAACAAGGGTCCCTACACTGATTCCTGTGACCCACCACTCATAACAGATCCCCATTCCTATTTATCCCCATTAATGCAAACTCTGTCACCTATTGGTCAGCCATGCCTCAACTCGGGAGACACTTTATATGGAAAAAGGGTGAGTGGGAGGTGGGGAGAGGGGATAATAAAGGTAAGTGACCTAACCACTTTGGTGGATTTTAATTAAATGTGTGTGTGTGTCTGTGTGTGTATTGTTCATGAAAATCATAGGATAGGGTATACCACACTACCCATCAGCGGCGCATATTTATACAAGTTGCACAAATGCATGGCGCTGAGTTGGTAGTATGTATAGTTTTTGCTATTGCCTTTTTTAGGCCACTTACCTTTATCACCCCTCTCCCCATCCCCCACCTACCCTTCTCCCATATTCTATCCTTATCTATCCTTCTTCCTCCCCCATCTTACCAAACCTCTGATCAAAAATCGCCAATATGTTACTACTTACTCAGTCTCTTGTGAGAAACTTTACCAGTCCTTATTGATGTTCAAATACACAATACGTATCGTGTTCTTTATCTTGGTGTACCGCCTCAAATACCTTAGTGAAAAAAATGAGTAAATTCGTTAAGCAAGAAAGCCTATTTGTAAAACAGTGCTGATATTCACTGATCGAATTATATACACACACAACCCGCACATATAAAAGAGAGGAGCTTACGACGACGTTTCGGCCCGACTTGGACCATTTACAAAGTCACACTAACACACAGAGACAGAGGAAGGGTATTTATAGGCAGGCAGACAGGGGAGGGTACAAGAGAGTGGGGTAATGATGGAGTAGTGGAAGTAGTAGTAGTAGTAATGGTAGTAGAGGAGACAGTCATATGGGAAGGAGCACTGCAATGAGGCTAGCGGCCCGCAAGGGTGGTACGAGAGGGAAGAAAAGCGAATAAAATGAAGAAAAATACATGGCAAAAGAAAAGAAAGGAAAACCCATAGGAGAAAAAAGGAGAAGGGGGAAGAGAAGATAGGGAAGGAATCAGGTTAAGTCACGGGTGTTCTGAAGTTTAGAGCATTTAACAATGTAATGAGAGAGGAAAGCATCAACAGAGACAAAGCCAGGGCTAAGATTCATACAGGGAAAGTTGTGTATAAGGGAGGATTCAACCAGGCGGCGACTATGAAAGTTGGACGTAGGGTAGACAGTTTTAGCAGAAGACCAATCAATAGGATGACTGTGATCTCTGACATGACAGAAAAGAGCATTATTAGTGTCGGCAAGCCTAACACTATTTTTGTGCTCCTTGAGTCTGTCAGAAAGAGATCGGCCAGTTTCTCCGAAGTACTGAAGAGGACAGGAGGAGCAAGAAATAGAGTAGACACCAGGAGAATCTGTGGAGGGAGGGGAAGTATGAACTAGATTAGTGCGAAGAGTGTTAGTCTGACGAAAGGTAAGTTTGATGTCTAAGGAACGGAGAGAGTTGCTGAGATTAGAGAGACCAGAGATGTAGGGAAGGCAGAGGACAGGAGAGTTTTCAGGAGTAGAGGGTTTAGGAGAGAAGAAAGTCCGTTTAGCACGAGAGAAAGCAGAGTCTATGAAATGGGAAGGGTAGCCAAGGCGGGAAAATGAATTATGAAGAGTGGAAATTTCTGCTTCAAGAAACTGAGGATCACAGATGCGGAGAGCACGGAGAAAGAGGGAGAAAAGAACACTCTTCTTGACAGAGGAGGCATGATAAGAGAAGTAGTGAATGTACATGCCACTGTGCATAGGCTTACGGTACACGGAGAAGGCAAAACCTGTAACTGAGCGGTGGACATGAACATCAAGGAAAGGAAGCAAAGAATTAGATTCCCAATCAGCTTTAAACTTAATGGAAGGGGCGAGATTATTAAGAGCATCAAGAAAAGGTTGGAAGAGACTTAAGTCATGAGGCCAAAGAGCAAAGATGTCATCTACGTAGCGGAGCCAGAGTGAAGGACGTACATCAATAGTGGGAAGAAGGACAGTCTCGAAGTATTCCATGTAAAGATTAGCAAGAACAGGAGATAGAGGAGAGCCCATAGCGACACCAAAGGTTTGAGAATAATATTTACCTTGAAAGGAAAAGGAGTTAGAGTCCACGCAAAGTCGGATAAGATCAAGAAAGACATCAGTAGGTATAGGGAGATGAAGTAACCCTTCATTGGCCTTCTCTCCGAGAAAATTAAGGACATCATCCAGAGGGACATTAGTGAAGAGGGACTCGACATCCAGACTAAGCATCTTACAGGTCGGGAGAGAGCGAACCCGTTCGATGAAGTCTTGAGAGTGACGAAGGTGGGCAGGAGAAAAAGTACCAAGAAAGGGAGTGAGGGTTTTGGCTAGCTAAGAAGCAAGAGAATAAGAGACAGAACCTCTAGAAGATATGATGGGACGCAGAGGAATATCAGGTTTGTGAGTTTTGGGAAGGCCATATAAATAGGGCAGAGAGGGACAGATGACACGAAAACGTTGAACAAGGTTAAAGTCAGAAGGGCAGAGGTCGGAGAGAGTCTTAAGTTTCTTGTTGAAAGTTCTCTTGATGCGATCGAGAGGGTTGGAAACGAGAGGAGTGTAGGTACGTGAGTCAGAGAGCAAGACATCGGCTTTACGGAGGTAATCCTCATGATCGAGGATAACAACCGAATTACCTTTATCAGAAGAGAGTATGACAATGTTAGCGTTGGATTTAAGGGCAGAAAGCTCCTCTCTTTTATATGTGCGGGTTGTGTGTGTATTGTTCCAGTCACGGTATTGTGCCTTTTTTGTTATTTATCGAATTATATCTTTCAATGCGGCTTCGAACTGCATCAGCAATCAATGATTACATCAACGTTCCCACAACTGAAATAGAATGACTGGTCTATAATTTGAAGCTAAGGACCTGTCCCTCGTTTTTTAAATGGGCATCACATTTACCATTTTCCATTTATTCTGTGTGACACCCATTTGTAGTGATGTGTTGAAGAGACTAACTAATAACTTTCTATGTTCCTTCTTACATTCCTTTAGAACCGCTGAAAACAACTCTTCATGTCCTGGTGACTTGTTTGGCTTCAGTCTATGTGTTTGAGGACCGTGTCACTAGTGTTTTGATATTACATAATTGATTTTCGTTCTGACTAGTATACTTATTAATTTCTGGGATTTCGTTTGTATTCACTTGTAAAAAAAAACAGAGGAAAAAAAGTGTTGAAAATGATACACACAGAATTATAAACTAGCACTGGGTCCTTCAACAAGAATTATAAACTAGCACTGGGTCCTTCAACAAGAATTATAAACTAGCACTGGGTCCTTCAACAAGAATTATAAACTAGCACTGGGTCCTTCAATAAGAATTATAAACTAGCATTGGGTCCTTCAACAAGAATTATAAACTAGCACTGGGTCCTTCAATAAGAATTATAAACTAGCACTGGGTCCTTCAACAAGAATTATAAACTAGCACTGGGTCCTTCAACAAGAATTATAAACTAGCACTAGGTCCTTCAATAAGAATTATAAACTAGCATTGGGTCCTTCAATAAGAATTATAAACTAGCATTGGGTCCTTCAACAAGAATTTTAAACTAGCATTGGGTCCTACAACAAGAATTATAAACTAGCACTGGGTCCTTCAATAAGAATTATAAACTAGCACTGGGTCCTTCAACAAGAATTATAAACTAGCACTGGGTCCTTCAATAAGAATTATAAACTAGCACTGGGTCCTTCAATAAGAATTATAAACTAGCACTGGGTCCTTCAAACTAGCACTGCATACTTAAGGATGAATGGTTTGCCTTCTGGGACGGTAATCTCTCTTTACAACTGCTATGCTTGATCGATTATGGGTGTTGTGTGTAACTAATAATCAGTCATACATAGACGATGCTACACGACCCCCTGAAGAGTACCTTCCAGAGTCGCGTCAGTCCTGCTCCTTACCACTGTACGGTGTCACCAGCCCACATGTTCTAATGCCAGGCAGCTGTTTAGTAAAGCATCACTGCAATATATGTCTATAAGGTTAAGAAATAATGGCTGTTACTTGTAACCATTATTATTATTACTATGAAAACTATGCGCTAAACCAAGCGGTGATTAGTGGGTCCATCACTTGCTACAACACAAGTTACACCGCCACACCACATCTTCGTTGCTATACACTCACTCTCACAAGCAATGTGAAAATAAAATCATCATGGAACTGTCATCTCCCTGCAAAATATATATAATGTGTTGAGTATAAAGAAGTCTGACATACACGCACATACACAGATACTTATAAAAGAAGAGGAAGAGATATCACGAAAAAGAACGCACTCTTTGAGACAGACAGGACAGACATGTCTGGGATACATACCTGGAATTATTTCTTCAGCTTAAAGGAATTAAAAATGGAACAATGATATAGTTGAAGTGGACTCCACACAAGGGTTCATAAATAGATGTGATAAAGGTATTTCATGTTAGTTGGTACTCAAGAGAGCTCAGCTCTTCCCACTCTTACCAGCTTATATTGGCAAACTTAATACACACACACACACACACACACACACACACACATGTGCTGAGATTCGACAACCATATAGGTCAGCACACAAACACAAAGGGAGATGGATTATCAAATAAGAGTGATGAATTGAAAACAAAAACAAATAGCAGAGGTAGCTCCAGGCATCACAGATATCATAGAGGCAAAGCTGAATGAAATAATAACACATGCCATATTACCAGCAGGATATCAATTAATAAGAAAAGATAGAGCAAATAAGGGAAGCAGAGGAAATAAGTGTAGTTTTAAAGAGATGAAGGGAATTATCAGATAAGTCAAATTATTTCATATTTTATACACTGAAGCCTAGGAGACCGAAAGTAAAAGTTATGGTGACCCACAACTATAACATCTGTGTGGCCTCAAGACTATCTTAAAAAATATATGTTATGTAGCCAAAACTTAAATAAAACTTACTATTTACTTTATTAATTGGTTACCTACTTAATTATTTAAAAGCTGGTCACTTTACAGAAAATTCTGGACTGATTTTGACTGGCGTTGGTCTCCATTTGCGTTTTTTTTTTTTGAGGGGGAAGGGGGAAGAAATTGGGAATTATTTATAAATTATAACATGAAAAGCAGTTTCATGTGATAATTTCGGGGATTTTCATCGGATTAACTTCAACCCTTCAGTGCTTTTAGCTTGATAATGCAACATCTCAGCTGCTTCAAGCTTAATGTGTTTGTGTATTTTAAGACATTGGTATCTCTGAGAAAACAAGAAAATGCCTCTTCAGTTTAGCTGAAGGTTTGAATTAGCTTTAGGCTGTGTATGTAGTAATTTGCATTTTTACTGAAGAAATTGTGATATTAGTTTAAATTTGCTCTTTAGTGAATTCTTTGTCTGATTAGCTTCAAGTCTTCTTCAGTATTAGTATTTAATTACATTACAAACTGATGCCGCACTCTACACTATTCCTATTGCGTGCATTGAGGCACAGGAGGTCCGGGGTTATGCAAAACGAATGTAACTTTCCCGGATGGCGTAGCGTCCGAAATACATTAGTGTTGGACTGTAATAGGTATTTCCTACTATACTCCATAAAAGACTGGTGTAAAACTTGAGATGCAGGTAGAAATAACAAGGAATGTATTCTGGGGAAACAAAGAGTACCATAGGGAAAGGAAATAAAGAGTGAGTGTCAGGAATGAGATGTAGAAATAAGGAATAGCAACACGCTGGGTGATGCAGGAATCGGTGTTAGAAGCTGCAGTGTTTCTGACATATATGAATAACATACTGGATGAGATTAAATCGGACAGATGTCTCTCTGTTTGATGATGATGTACAACTCATCCAAATCGATCCTAAAAACTGGAACGGACCTCTAAATGAGTCAGATACATGAAATATGTCAAGTAAGACAAGAGCAATACTTCCCTGCATCTTGGGAACTTACCTATTTCTATATCATGGTGAACAAAAAAACCGATAAGGATAAGGCACCCCACTGCAGCTATCGCATATAGTGAACACCAAAAACAGTGGCTCACTTTTAGCGCCACTGGTTTACAACCAAGGGACCTGAACTCAATCCTCCATCCTAGGCAAGTTTTCTTTCTCCTGTTTCTCCTCTTCACTCAGTCATCAACAGGTCTCTGGGCGTTAGTCCATTGTTGTGGGTGTCACTCTGGACACTGGCAGTGTGCCTAAGATCGGGCTGGTGTTGAGAGAAGCTGAGGTAAGATAAAACACACTAAAGCTGCAAATTCAAAGACGTAGATAAAGACCAATAAGCAGGACCGAGAAGAAACACTCTAGATGAGTGAAGAACACTTACACTTCACTACAAGTGAAGTGTTCACTGTGTGCTCGGTTATTATCAACACTCAGATCACTTATCTTACTTTCCAAAATCTAACCTTTATAGTCCTTACTTTTTTAAGAAGAAATAAACACATGTGCACGATAAATAACATTATGTTCGTCATAGGTCAGGTATGTTTATTAGTGCCAGTTATGTTCATCAGTGCCAGGTGTGTTCATCAGTGCCAGTTATCTTCATTACTGCCAGGTATGTTCATCAGTGCCAGGTGTGTTCATCAGTGCCAGTTATCTTCATTACTGCCAGGTATGTTCATCAGTGCCAGGTGTGTTCATCAGTTCCAGGTATATTCATTGGCGCCAGATATATTCATCAGTGCCAGGTATATTCCTCAGTGCCAGGTATATTCCTCAGTGCCAGGTATGTTAAACAGTGTAAAGAGATCAAAACAGACCTTTACTCAGAAGTAAACTAAGGTGTTAATACCGTGATCATTACTGTTACATTAATGAAGAAGCCATAAACCCGTAGAGGTCATGCAGCGCCTGGGGAAAAATGGAAGGTAATCAAGTTCGGTACAACGAAGGGAAAGTCGGTATTATTCCTTGGATCAAGAGCTCTTTACCGGCGTCCACTGAGGGGCTGATGTTGGTCTGCTGGAGCGTGGGGTACAAGCAGCGCTCAGATGGTCATGGGAGCCACTCCCCGGCGCCCATTATCTGCCTCTGTCATCTTTTGACTACCGCCCTCACCATGGATATGAGGTGCATAATAAAAATATTAAACTGAGATGGTGTAGTAGTGTGTGAGTTATATTCTTGCACTGGTTCTCCATCTTGTGTCTGCTCGTTTGTGTTCGTTGAAGTTTTCATCTCTTTTTTCTTCAATTATTGTTCAACTTCCTCTTTCCATATAGGAATCAGGTGGACACGCAATATTATTTTACCTTTGTCAGGCTAATTAACAAAAGAAAAAACGACATTCTGGATAAACGAAGTAAATTTTCTGGAGTCTTTCGTGATTCCTTATTATATATATTGCTGTTGAACATGAAATTTGGTAATTTAGCGTTTTTAACCACTTAATAAAACAAAAAAATGAAGAATGAATGGAGAGATTAACTTATCACGATAATAAAACTAAAAAAAAAAATTTGTATATAATACCTCTCAAGGATAACAAAAGACATACAAAATAGCCAAAGCTTCTTATTTTAACGAAATTTCGCTTCAAGAAAAGCTGGGTCAAGTTATACAGAAAACATGTAACCTACTTGTTTAGATCGTCCTCTAAGGTGAAGAGCGAGGTGAGGACCTGCGTTATGTGATTTGTGCTGATTTATAGGTGAGGTCAGGTGCTATTAATTGACGTAGGGGTATTTGTATAATATTGCTGGACAGGAATTTGAAGAGTTCCTGCTTGTTGTTAGGAACGTGAATAAAAGTCCTACCAGTAACGGAGATTTTGTTCTGTTCTGTTATTTTTCTGCGAGTGTCTTTGCCCCTCTCCTCTCTTGTTGACTCCCACACCACCTCTCCTCTCTTGTTGACTCCCACACCACCTCTCCTCTCTTGTTGACTCCCACACTACCTCTCCCCTGCTGGAGGTCTTTGTTCTTTCATGATGTGTTCAAGGAAAACTTCATCTGCCTCTTGACTGAAGGTGGTGACACTGCCTGACAAAACAAGGTGCACGACAGCCGCAATATACAAGTTCCTTATGTCAAATAAACTAAAATTTAAGAAACTGGCGGCATACTTGGGGTATGTGTCTCCAGGTACGTCAACAAATCAAACCTCTTTCCCACTGGTAGTTTCTCCCTGTCAGATAATGTGATTTTCATAGGTGATTCAGGGTAAATGTTATGCCTGAAGAACGTGTCTATGTCGTCTTGTTTGTACTTCATAGTAATGTACAATCTGGAGATGTGCACATCCTTACTAAGCGTTGCTGTCTGCTTAGATTGTCAGGTCTGGATCTTGGATGCATAATGTCTAAACAGCCACAGTGAGATTTTCCTAACTGTATCATGGATAAAGGAAGTGAGATCTACCAGCACTGATTTACGACAGTTGTACTGATCCTTTCCTAGGGGGTTCTACTGTGTTCACTACAGTGACCACGTCAGCTTTAATCATAGCTTGATAAAGCTCTTCATAGGACTAAACGTTGTCATAATGATAGTTTATGCAACGTGTCTTTCCTTTACCACTGTTGGCATAACGCCATTTCCATTCAACAGTTCTCTAAGCTCAAAGTCAAACAGAAAAGTTCCCTGCTCTTGAAGAGGCGTGTGTGAAGGTCAAGACTGAAAGACACAAATCTAAAACTTCAAGTCTTGGAAAGGCAAGACCCTTACACGAGGACTACAAGGCAAGACCCTCACACGAGGGATACAAGGCAAGACCCTCACAAGAGGGATACAAGGGAAGACCCTCACACGAGGACTACAAGGGAAGAGTGTGGATCCTGTCGCGAGTATGGAGCCTCACTTTAGATTATTTATTAGATGCATGGGGGAGCTCTTGACACGTATGGATCAAGCAGCTCCTGGGGAATGGGAGGTAATCAGGCTGGATCAAGGGAAGAGTAACTTTGATTCCCTGAATTAAGATCCCTTCACTGAGCCTCATCGTCAGAGTGCACGCTGGTCTGGCTGCACGCTGGTCTGGCTGCACGCTGGTCTGGCTGCACGCTGGTCTGGCTGCACGCTGGTCTGGCTGCACGCTGGTCTGGCTGCACGCTGGTCTGGCTGCACGCTGGTCTGGCTGCACGTTGGTCTGGCTGCACGCTGGTCTGGCTGCACGCTGGTCTGGCTGCACGTTGGTCTGGCTGCACGCTGGTCTGGCTGCACGCTGGTCTAACTGCACGCTGGTCTGGCTACACGCTGGTCTGGCTGCACGCTGGTCTGGCTGCACGCTGGTCTGGCTGCACGTTGGTCTGGCTGCACGCTGGTCTGGCTGCACGCTGGTCTGGCTGCACGCTGGTCTGGCTGCACGCTGGTCTGGCTGCACGCTGGTCTGGCTGCACGCTGGTCTGGCTGCACGCTGGTCTGGCTACACGCTGGTCTGGCTGCACGGTGGTCTGGCTGCACGCTGGTCTGGCTGCACGCTGGTCTGGCTGCACGCTGGTCTGGCTACACGCTGGTCTGGCTGCACGCTGGTCTGGCTGCACGCTGGTCTGGCTGCACGCTGGTCTGGCTGCACGCTGGTCTGGCTGCACGCTGGTCTGGCTGCACGGTGGTCTGGCTGCACGCTGGTCTGGCTGCACGCTGGTCTGGCTGCACGCTGGTCTGGCTGCACGCTGGTCTGGCTGCACGCTGGTCTGGCTGCACGCTGGTCTGGCTGCACGCTGGTCTGGCTGCACGCTGGTCTGGCTGCACGCTGGTCTGGCTGCACGCTGGTCTGGCTGCACGCTGGTCTGGCTGCACGCTGGTCTGGCTACACGCTGGTCTGGCTGCACGCTGGTCTGGCTGCACGCTGGTCTGGCTGCACGCTGGTCTGGCTGCACGCTGGTCTGGCTGCACGCTGGTCTGGCTGCACGCTGGTCTGGCTGCACGCTGGTCTAGCTTCACGCTGGTTTAGCTGCACGCTGGTCTAGCTGCACGCTGGTCTGGCTGGACGCTGGTCTGGCTGGACGCTGGTCTGGCTGGACGCTGGTCTGGCTGCACGCTGGTCTGGCTGCACGCTGGTCTGGCTGCACGCTGGTCTGGCTGCACGCTGGTCTGGCTGCACGCTGGTCTGGCTGGACGCTGGTCTGGCTACACGCTGGTCTGGCTGCACGCTGGTCTGGCTGCACGCTGGTCTGGCTGCACGCTGGTCTGGCTGGACGCTGGTCTGGCTGCACGCTGGTCTGGCTGGACGCTGGTCTGGCTGCACGCTGGTCTGGCTGCACGCTGGTCTGGCTGGACGCTGGTCTGGCTGCACGCTGGTCTGGCTGCACGCTGGTCTGGCTGGACGCTGGTCTGGCTGCACGCTGGTCTGGCTGCACGCTGGTCTGGCTGCACGCTGGTCTGGCTACACGCTGGTCTGGCTGGACGCTGGTCTGGCTGCACGCTGGTCTGGCTGCACGCTGGTCTGGCTGCACGCTGGTCTGGCTACACGCTGGTCTGGCTGGACGCTGGTCTGGCTGCACGCTGGTCTGGCTGCACGCTGGTCTGGCTGCACGCTGGTCTGGCTGCACGCTGGTCTGGCTGCACGCTGGTCTGGCTACACGCTGGTCTGGCTGCACGGTGAAGGTGAAGCCACAATACAACACTTCATAAAAAAAAAACTTCCAACATGTCGAGGTTAACAAAGAAATATTCTCCAAAGTTATGAAGTGTACAGTGGAAGTTGTGAGGGAGACCTGCATGTATACCACCAGGAAGTTGTGAGAGACGCATATACCACCAGGAAGTTGTAGGAGACCTGCATGTAACCACCAGGAAGTGTGAGAGACCTGATATACCACCAGAAGTGTGAGAGACCTGCATATACACCAGGAAGGAGGGAGCCCATGTATACCACCAGGAAGTGAGGAGACCTGCATAACCACAGGAAGCGTTCCAGGAAGTTGTAGAACCCTATCCACAGGAGTTGGAGCCTGGTATACACCAGGAAGTTTGGGAACCTGCATGTAACCAGAGTTGGAGACCTGTATACCACCAGGAAGTTGTGGGAGACCTGCTATCCCAGGAAGTTGTGGAGCATGTATACCAGGAAGTTAGACCTGCATGTATACCGGAAGTTGTAGAAGACCATTCACCAGGAATGTGGAGACCTGCATGTATCCACCAGGAAGTTGTGAGAGACCTATGTACCAGGAGTTGTAGTGAGGAGCCTGCTATCACGGAAGTTGTGAGGAGCCTGCATGATACCCCGAAGTTGTAGGCCTGCATGTAACAGGAAGTGAGAGATGCAACCAGAGTTGTAAGTGGAGACCTGCATGTACCACCGGAAGTTTTAGGACCGCATGTACCACCAGGAGTTTGAGAGACTGCATGTATACCAGAATTGTATAAAGTGGGCCTGCATATACCACCAGGAAGTGTAAGTGAGGAGACCCAGAACCAGGAAGTTGTGAGAGACCATATCCCAGAGTGTGGAGACCTGCTACCACAGGGAGGAGTAGGGACCCATCAGGAAGTTGAGGCGCAATACAGAGTGGAGCCTGCATACACAGAAGTTGGAGACCTGCTGTATCCCAGGTTGAGAGACGTACAGGAAGTGACATGTACCACCAGGGGGAGAGACTGCAACCAGGAAGTTGTGAAAAGAGCTGCAACAGAAGTGGAACTGCATTGAACCACACCAGGAAGGAACGGTGAGGGAAGGAGACCTGCGTACACAGGAAGTTGTAGAGACTGCATATCCACCAGGAGTTGGCCATGTATACCATAGGAAGTTGGGGCCTGCGTATACCAGGAAGTTTAGAGTGCAATACCACCAGAGTTGAGGAGCCTGCGAAGTTTAGAGACCTGCAATCCACCGGAAGTTGTGAGGCCTGCATGTATACCAGAAGTTGAGCCTGCATGTATCCACCAGGAATGAGGGAGACACCAGGAAGTTGAGGCCATATACCAGGTGTGGGAGACCTGCATGACACCAGGAAGTTGTAGTGAGGACTGCATGTATACCACCGGAATTCGTGAGAGCCTGCATGATACCACCAGGAAGTTGTGAGGAGCCCATATACCACAGGAGTTGTAGGAAGACTCATGTACCACCAGGGTTAAAGAATATCCCCAAAGTTTGGAATGTGTACACGGAAGTTGTGAGGAGACCTGCATGTATACCACCAGGAAGTTGTGAGGGAGACCTGCATGTATACCACCAGGAAGTTGTGAGGGAGACCTGCATGTATACCACCAGGAAGTTGTGAGGGAGACCTGCATGTATACCACCAGGAAGTTGTGAGGAGACCTGCATGTATTCCACCAGGAAGTTGTGAGGGAGACCTGCATGTATACCACCAGGAAGTTGTGAGGAGACCTGCATGTATACCACCAGGAAGTTGTGAGGGAGACCTGCATGTATACCACCAGGAAGTTGTGAGGGAGACCTGCATGTATACCACCAGGAAGTTGTGAGGAGACCTGCATGTATACCACCAGGAAGTTGTGAGGAGCCTGCATGTATACCACCAGGAATTGTGAGGAGACCTGCATGTATACCACCAGGAAGTTGTGAGGAGACCTGCATGTATACCACCAGGAAGTTGTGAGGGAGCCTGCATGATACCCAGGAAGTTTGAGGAGACCTGCATGTATACCACCAGGAAGTTGTGAGGGAGACCTGCATGTTACCCCAGGAAGTTGTGGGAGACCTGCATGTATACAACAGGAAGTTGTGAGGAGAGACCTGCATGTATACCACCAGGAAGTTGTGAGGAGACCTGGATGTATACCACCAGGAAGTTGTGAGGAGACCTGCATGTATACCACAGGAAGTTGTAGGAGGGAGACCTGCATGTATACCACCAGGAAGTTGTGAGGGAGACCTGCATGTATACCACCAGGAAGTTGTGGAGGAGACCTGCATGATACCCCAGGAAGTTGGAGGAGACCTGCATGTATACCACCAGGAAGTTGTGAGGAGACCTGCATGTAACCACCAGGAAGTTGTGAGGGAGACCTGCATGTATCCACAGGAAGTTGTGAGAGAGACCCATGTATACCACCAGAAGTTGTGGGAGACCTGATGTATACCACCAGGAAGTTTAGTGAGGGAGACCTGCATGTATACCACCGGAAGTTGTGAGGGAGACTGCATGTATACCACCAGGAGGTATGAGGAGACCTGCATGTATCCACCAGGAAGTTGTGAGGAGACCTGCATGTATACCACCAGGAAGTTGTAGGAGGAGACCTCATGTATCCACCAGGAAGTTGTGAGGGACCTGATGTATACCACCAGGAAGTTGTGAGGAGACCTGCATGTATCACCGGAGTTGTGAGGAGACCTGATGTATACCAGGAAGTTGTAGAGGGAGCTGATGTATACCACCAGGAAGTGAGGAGACCTGCATGTATACACCAGGAAGTTGTGAGGAGACCTGATGATACCACCAGGAAGTTGTGAGGGAGACCTGCATGTATACCACCGGAAGTTGTGAGGAGACCTGATGTACCACCAGGAAGTTGTAGGGGGCCTGCATGTATACCAGAAGTTGTGGGGAGACCTGCATGTATACCACCAGGAAGTTGTGAGGGAGACCTGCATGTATACCACCAGGAAGTTGTGAGGGAGACCTGCATGTATACCACCAGGAAGTTGTCAGTGAGGGAGACCTGCATGTATACCACCAGGAAGTTGTCAGTGAGGGAGACCTGCATGCATACCACCAGGAAGTTGTCAGTGAGGGAGACCTGCATGTATACCATCAGGAAGTTGTCAGTGAAGAGGAAGACCTGCATGTATACCACCTGAGCAAACTCTCACTTGACACCTACACATAATCATAGTTAATCTCTACTGTCAACACCACACAGCCGACCATCTTCAGTCAGAGAGCAATACTGAGAGTGCTGAGGATGGTAGGTAACCCTTCCTCCTAGAACCCCTTCTACAACCCCTCTTCATAGAACCCCTTCTACAAACCCTCCTGCTAGAACCCCTTCTACAACCCCCCAAGTGGAACCCCTACAACCCTTTCTCATAGAACCCCTTCTACAACCCCTCTTCCTAGAACCCCTTCTACAACCCTTTTTACTAGAACCCCTTCTACAACCCCTCTTCCTGGAACCCCTTCTACAACCCCTCTTCCCAGTACTTCTTCTACAACCCCTCTTCCTAGAACCCATTCTACATCCCCTCCTCCTAGAACCCACTACAACCCCTCCTAGAACCCCTTACAATCCCTACTAGAACCCCTTCCACAACCCCTCGAAGAACCCCACTACAAACCCTCCTAGATCCCCCTACAAACCCTCCTTTTAGAACCCACTACAACCCCCTCTTCCAAGAACCCCTTACAACTCCTCCAACTAGAACCCTTCTACAACCCCTTCCTCCAAGAACCCCCAACACTCCCTCCTCCAAGAACCCCCTACACTCCCTCCTCCAAGAACCCCCTACACTCCCTCCTCCAAGAACCCCCTACACTCCCTCCTCCAACAACACAATGAATTTTTTTTTTGTTAGGTTCAGAATGATTTTTCCGAAATTATTGCATACACAAATTTTCGCTTGTCTTATTCGGCAAGACGAAATAAGAATTCAGGTGTAGACGAAATAAGAATTCAGGTGTAGACGAAATAGGATCCCAGGCGTATACGAAATAGGAATCCAGGTGTAGACGAAATAAGAATTCAGGTGTAGACGAAATAGGAATCCAGGCGTATACGAAATAGGAATCCAGGTGTAGACGAAATAAGAAGCCGGGTGTAGACGAAATATGAATCCAAGTGTAGACGAAACAGGAATCCAGGTGTAGATGAAACAGGAATCCAGGTGTAGACGAAACTGGAATCCAGGTGTAGACGAAACAGGAATCCAGGTGTAGACGAAACTGGAATCCAGGTGTAGATGAAACAGGAATCCAGGTGTAGACGAAACTGGAATCCAGGTGTAGACGAAACTGGAATCCAGGTGTAGATGAAACAGGAATCCAGGTGTAGACGAAACTGGAATCCAGGTGTAGACGAAATAGGAACCCAGGTGTAGACGAGAGACGAGAAAGTGGATACAAATCATGTGTTCATTATGAAACCCAGTACGCATGTATCTCTTATAAAATACATACTGGACAGTACGCACGTATCTCTTATAAGATACATACTGGACGGTATGTATCACATATAAGACGCATACATCCTGGACAGTATAGTATATGTATGTATTCCTTATAAGATACATACTGGAGAGTGCGTATGGGACGCTAACGTCCCATATCATAAAAATCTTTGAAAGGGTTCTAAGAAGCAAGATCGCCAACCATCTAGATACCCATCAGTTACACAACCCAGGGCAGCACGGGTTTAGAGCAGGTCGCTCCTGTCTGTCCCAGCTACTGGACCACTATTACAAGGTCCTGGATGCTCTAGAAGACAAAAAGAATGCTGATGTTATATACACAGACTTTGCAAAAGCCTTTGAAAAGTGTGACCATGGTGTAATAGCACACAAAATGCGTGATAAAGGAATAACAGGAAACGTTGGTAGATGGATCTATAATTTCCTAACAAATAAAACACAAATAGTAGTAGTCAACAGAGTAAAGTCTGAGGCGGCTACGGTGAAAAGCTCTGTTCCACTAGGCACAGTACTCGCTCCCATCTTGTTCCTCATCCTCATATCTGACATAGACAGGTATATAAGCCACAGCGTCGTGTCTTCCTTTCCAGATGACACCCGAATTTGCATGGCAATGTCCTCCATTGAAGACACAGAAAGATTACAGGCGGACATCAACCAATGATGAGAAATTTCAATTACTCCTATATGGAAAATGTGAGGAAATTAAAACTACATCGGAGTATAAAACAAATTCCAACCACACAATAGAGTGAAAAACTAATGTAAAAGACCTGGGAGTGATCATGTCGAAAGATCTCACCTTCAAAGACCATAACATTGTATCAATCGCATCTGCTAGAAAAATGACAGGATGGATAATGAGAACCTTCAAAATTTGGGATGCCAAGCCCATGGACACTCTTCAGGTCGCTTGTTCTATCTAGGCTGGAATATTGCTGCACACTAACAGCACCTTTCAAGGCAGGTGAAATTGCTGACCTAGAAAATGTAGAGAACCTTCACGGCGATAAACTGCGATAAAACATCTCAATTACTGGGAACACTTGAAGTTCCTAAACCTGTACTCCCTAGAACGCAGGCGGGAGAGATACATGATTATATACACTTGGAAAATTCTAGAGGAATTAGTACCAAACTTGCACACGAAAATCACTCCCTATGAAAGCAAAAGACTCGGCAGACGATGCAACATCCCTCCAATGAAAAGCAGGGGTGCCACTAGTACGATAAGAGACAACACAATAAGTGTCAGGGGCCCAAGATTGTTCAATTGACTCCCAGCATACATAAGGGGGATTACCAATAGACCCCTGGCTGTCTTCAAGCAGGAACTGGACAGGCACCTCAAGTCAGTACCTGACCAGCCGGGCTGTGGTTCGTACGTCGGGTTGCGTGCGGCCAACAGTAACAGCCTGGTTGATCAAGCTCTGATCCACCATGAGGCCTGGTCACAGACCGGGCCGCGTGGGCGTTGACCCCGGAACCCCTCTCCAGGTATACTGCAGGTATAATATACATGCATACTGGACAGTATGTATCCATGTAAGATACATACTGGAGAGTATGTATGTATGTATGTATGTATCTTCCCTAGACCGGAAGGAACGTACACACACACAAGGGTTGGCACAAGTGATGGACAATGGGGGAAAGTCAGAAAAGTCTGGCGAAAGATTTGGGCCAATTCTGGAGCCGCACTTGGCCAGATTTAGAGGCCGGATGCCATCTGGGCCAGAGGCTTTGTTGCGACTTACCTGTCACGCCCACCAGACAAAATGTTGTGGCCGGAAAATTGTACCGCAGTCATAGGAGGAGGGTTGGAGGGATGGACCGCTGGTCCAGGCTGTTATACCAGGAAGGCTGGACCGAGAAATGACTGTTTATACTTTATACACTGTGACATGAACATATAAAGCAATTTGGTAATAATTTACACATAAATTTCCACATCATCCTAAATAACCAATAAAAGAGAGATGATACAACATTGTGAAATAGTAGCCAATATCCTGACACACAAGATAAAACCCAGTACAGTAGTAGCGACCATCAGTCTAAGGTGGACACACAGAAGTCCCAATAATACAACAAAGTCCCAATTACGTTTCTAGTTAGTGTAATTCCCATATGATCCGACTGTGATAGTACGCAGATAGCCAACAACATCGAAAATCTAGCGCCAGGTTCTGGACAGCAAGGTATCAAGAGAGGAACGTCCTGTAACAATCAAAACACAGCTAAATGCATTCTAAATATTATCCTTGTGAAACAACTTTACAAGCGAACCTGTATATAACCTAACTCACCACCAGAGTGCTGTTAAGACAAACAAAATCAAGAAAAAAAAGAAACACTCAGAAGAAAAGATCAGATGAGAGGAGATAACACATCTGCCCAGCACGAGAGTCAAACTCACACATCTGCCCATCACGAGAGTCAAACTCACACATCTGCCCAGCACGAGTCCAGTGACAGGACAGTGACCCCTGAAGCAATGTAACTCTCCATAAGCTGCCAAGATAGCTAAGTGAAACAGAAATGTCACTCAACCAAACTCAAAAATACTATAGGTAAAGAGTATGTGTTAATAAAGGTAATAACTCACAGCCATGATACAGATAAGAAGACTATGACCCCTCCCAACCGCTGGCCAGTTAACGTGAGCATGGGAACAGAGGTGAAGAAGCACAACATCTTGAACCTCCCGGTGCATCTGGCATCCTATCAAGTAATACGTCACAAGAATTCAGTAATCAAATATCATAAAATATTTATATTATCTTCCCAGATGAGGAAAACAATAATAAGAGCTTTATGACATTAGGTCTTATGAATATTGTGCACAAAAATAATATATACTTAAGAATAATAATAAAGATACCATATAAACACATGGCATGTATAACCTGATATATAGACTTCCAGTAAAAAAAAATATTCAAGAGTGTCTGTACGAATGTTTGTCTGATATAATAATAAAAATAATAATCATAAAAATATTAAGAAGAAGGAAATAAGATTATATAGAGATTAATAACCCTTGAGGGTTAATAATCCATAACCCAGGAAAGCCAAGAAGAGACACTTATTTCCACTGGGATATTCTTTTGGTCCTTCAGACATTCCCAAAATCCTGGTATGGTTCAGATAACTTCCAAAACCTTCAGTGTTGCTTCCATACAGTCGCCTCGACAACAGCGGAGAGTAACGTTCAAGTGGGTAGCTGCAACTCTCATCATGTTATGTGTAAAACTGAGTAAAATTTAGATTCCCTTTTAATCATCAAGCCCAAAATATATGCGTATTTTCTTCCTCTTCTGAATGGCTTCAATATTTAATGGCTGATGCTGTTATAGCCAAGACAGTAGACATTCAGTGGAGTTTGTGTGTGGATGAATTTGTTAATGCAATATATATATATATATATTTTTTAAACTTAGAATCGTTTATTAAAAACTGGACACAGGATCAACCCACAACAGCCACGTAACTACAAGGTAGATATTTACTAGATGGTAAGAAGGGCAAGTATTATAAGACTTGCCCATCGTCTCTCCCTGCCCAGGGTTCAACCCGGCAACTTTCAGATGTAAGTCGAGTACACTAGTCATTAAGGTGTGGTATTGTTTAGGCAAACAATTAAATATTTGAAAGCTAAAGCAACGCTAGACTTGTTTCAGTCACTGCGCGATAAAAGAGAGAGAGAGAGAGAGAGAGAGAGAGAGAGAGAGAGAGAGAGAGAGAGAGAGAGAGAGAGAGAGAGAGAGAGAGAGAGTACCCTAGTCTCTTGAACTTCAATGATTCGAAAAAGGTAACCCCCCGTATCCCACAACCCCAGCCTCCTGAACTTCAATGCACGAAAGAGTCATGGTACTTAAACATTCGAACCCTTAAGAGGCAGAAGAGCTACAACTAAACTCTTTCAAGAGACCAAGGAGCTATAGTTTAACCTTTTCAAGAAGTCTGGGAGCTAGGTATCAATACCTTAAAGAGGTCTGACCACTAGGTTTGCTACACTCCCTCTCAATGATTACCTTCTGACAACAAGAATCTGTCATGTATGCTACGAGGACCTGCCAAGTATGTTACAAAGACCTGCCAGGTATTAACAAGAACTTGCCAGGTATTAAATAACATGGACTTGCCAAGTATGGGCCAGTAGGCCTGCTGTAGTGTTCCTCTTTTCTTATGTTTTTATTGCCCCCCCCTCCTTCTGTCACATTGTTCCAGTGGAAAAATAAACACATAAGCAGTATAATGAGATCCTTTATTGACAACGTTTCGCCCACGCAGTGGGCTTTATCAAGTCACAGACACGCAGTGGGCTTTATCGAGTCACAGACTCGATAAAGCCCACTGCGTGGGCGAAACGATGTCAATAAAGGATCACATACTGCTTATGTGTTTATTTTTCCATTGTGTCGGTATTTTATACCATTTATTTCCACATTGTTCCAGACTATGGAGCAGAACTCTTCTCCAGGCTGAGAGGAACTCACCATCTTAAAATTGTGTTCTAAGAAGCCTACTGTGTAGGCGAAACGTTTCTCAATAAAGATATCTAAGTGTTGCACATGTGTCTTACTTATCAACTTGACGATATTGTTTAGCATCATATTCACATCACACTTAAGAAGTTATGTACTAGCAGTGGTAATATCAGTAGTAGTAGTAGTAGTAGTAATAGCAGCAGTGGTAGTAGTAATAATAGTAGTAGTAATAGTTGTGATATTTTTAGAGTACTTCATAACAGTAATCATATATACAACTAAAGAAACAAAGATAGAATTATGAACAATAAATGCTACGGAATTAAACTCTCTTGCATAATCAAACAGATGGCTATAAGAATATAGGAAAGCACGAGCACTGCAGCAGGTTTACTGCATCTGCCACTCCTCCGACATTGCATCAGTCTATTCAAATATTCCTGTAGCGGCCTAGTGTCATTGTCAGAATTAATCCGCCGGCCTATTTTGGTGTCATCAAAAAATTTGCTTATGTCGCTATTTATTCCCTCATCTATGTCGTTTGTGTATATTATGAACAACAAAAGGCCCAACACTGACACCTGTGGAACACCGCTTGTGACGCGTCTCCATTCAAATTTCTCCCCATTTATGCAAACTCTATGTTGCGTATCTGTCAACCACGCCACTATCCAGGAATTTTTTTTCCTATTCCGTGTACCTCTACTTTCCTCAAAAATCTCAGATGTAGAACTCTGTCAAAAAGCCTTACTGAAGCCCATATACACAATATCATATTCATTACCATGATCTACCTCCTCTAATACCTTAGTGAAAAAAGTTAGTAAATTCATAAGACAGGAACACCCCTTTGTAAAACCGTGCCGAGTCATTGATCAATTTATATTTTTTAAGGTGGCTTCAAAAAGCCGCCGCAGTTATTGGTTCCATCAATTTTCTCACAGTGGAGGTTAGGCTAATTGGTCTATATAATTTGAAGCTAAGGACCTGTCTCCTGCTTTACAGATAAGAATCACATTTGTCATTTTCCAATTACCTGGCGCTATGCCAGTTTATAGTGATATGTTGGGAAGACTAGCCTGGACATTTGTTAGGTTATGTCAATAGTGAAAGTAATTTGATCGTGCATAAATTATTTTCATCCTGACCTATATAATTTATTTCTGAGAATTTCCTAGTATCTTCCTGAGTAAAACAGAGAGGAAATAAGTGTTGAAGATTGTATACATTTCTTTGTCACTGTTAGTCAGCTGACCTGACCAACATTTATGCTGGCCTATCTTGTCCCTAATCTTACTCCTATATACCTGAAGAAAAAAACAATTTTGGTTTAATCCTTGAATTCCTTTGGGATTTTTAATTCATAATCACTTTTGGTTATTCTTATTCCTTTTTTTTTTTTTAGTTTTTTAATGAAGTAATATTGATTCCTTAAGTGCAACTCTCCCCTCTTGATTTCGCTTGTAAATGCCTCTTTTTTGATCTGTTGTTTAGCTATTTAGTGTCATTTTTGTTTGGTCTAATTTCCCTATTTTGAAGATAAGTAGTGTGGGCGGACTGAACTATATTTAAAAAAATGTCATATTGGCAACCATCACCACCTACCTGACCCACAGGAAAATGACCAGTTAGATTACACCAGTTCAACTCACCCAGGTAATTTCTCAGTTCTATGCAATCAGCCAAACGGAAGTCAGGGATTTTGAGTTGGTTGTAGTTATTAAAGTAATTCCATGTGATCGCTTTCCCCAAGCTCATCATTAACCACAAGATTATTTTAATTAGCGATTCCTCGTTGGCAAGAACTTAGTCAAGCTAGCTAATTCCTTTAGTTGTTTCTATCACAAACTGTTTTAAAAAGCAATCCTGGATCGTATCAAGAAAGTCGCTAGACTCAAAATTTCCTGTCAAATTGCTCCAGTCAATTTGTCTAAAGATAAAATCTCCCATTAACACAACATTTTCGAATCTAGATTCCTTATGAATTTCCTCCCATAGAAGTTTACCGTTTTTCCCATCAAGGTTTAGGGGCCTGTAATTCACACCCAAGATTAATTTTCCCTCCAGAAACCGTACCAAACAGATTCAGTGTCCGTCGCTTCTAATTTTATGTCTTGTCTAACGCAACAGTTTAAATTATCTCTGACATACATTGCCACTCCACCACCCTTCCTATTGACTCTGTCGGTGTGGAATAATTTATAGCCTTGTATGTGGCATTCAGAAGGCATTTCTCTTTCAGGTTGAACCAGGTCTCTGTTATAGCAATAACTTCTATGCTTCCTGCACATGCAATTAACCTTAGCTCATCTATCTTATTTCTTACACCCATACTGTTAGTACAGTAAACCTTAAGGGAGTCAGTCACTGCCCTCTCCTGTCTCTCTTTGTTTACCAGTTTCATTGCATTTATTAGTAATTTTGTGACGAACAATATTTTTTGAACATATCTCTTAAGTATCGTGGCAGTTTTGCAACTCTTCAGTAGTCAACATCCGCCTAGTCTCTGATTCAAAAAATACGTCAGCCATGAGTATATAAATTTTTATTATATAAGAGAACATATAATAAAAATCAATATTGTGTGTAATACACACACAACCCGCACATATAAAAAGAGAGGAGCTTACGACGACGTTTCGGCCCGACTTGGACCATTTACAAAGTCACACTAACACACAGAACAGGTGGAAGACTCTCTCCGACCTCTGTCCTTCTGACTTTAACCTTGTTCAACGTTTTCGTGTCATCTGTCCCTCTCTGCCCTATTTCTATGGCCTTCCCAAAACTCACAAACCTGATATTCCTCTGCGTCACATCATATCTTCTAGAGGTTCTGTCTCTTATTCTCTTGCTTCTTAGCTAGCCAAAACCCTCACTCCCTTTCTTGGTACTTTTTCTCCTGCCCACCTTCGTCACTCTCAAGACTTCATCGAACGGGTTCGCTCTCTCTCGACCTGTAAGATGCTTAGTCTTGATGTCGAGTCCCTCTTCACTAATGTCCCTCTGGATGATGTTCTTAATTTTCTCGGAGAGAAGGCCAATGAAGGGTTACTTCATCTCCCTATACCTACTGATGTCTTTCTTTATCTTATCCGCCTTTTCAAGGTAAATATTATTCTGAAACCTTTGGTGTCGCTATGGGCTCTCCTCTATCTCCTGTTCTTGCTAATCTTTACATGGAATACTTCGAGACTGTCCTTCTTCCCACTATTGATGTACGTCCTTCACTCTGGCTCCGCTATGTAGATGACATCTTTGCTCTTTGGCCTCATGACTTAAGTCTCTTCCAACCTTTTCTTGATGCTCTTAATAATCTCGCCCCTTCCATTAAGTTTAAAGCTGATTGGGAATCTAATTCTTTGCTTCCTTTCCTTGATGTTCATGTCCACCGCTCAGTTACAGGTTTTGCCTTCTCCGTGTACCGTAAGCCTATGCACAGTGGCATGTACATTCATTACTTCTCTTATCATGCTTCCTCTGTCAAGAAAAGTGTTCTTATCTCCCTCTTTCTCCGTGCTCTCCGCATTTGTGATCCTCAGTTCCTTGAAGCAGAAATTTCCACTCTTCATAATTCATTTTCCCGCCTTGGCTACCCTTCCCATTTCATAGACTCTGCTTTCTCTCGTGCTAAACGGACTTTCTTCTCTCCTAAACCCTCTACTCCTGGGAACTCTCCAGTCCTCTGCCTTCCCTACATCTCTGGTCTCTCTAATCTCAGCAACTCTCTCCGTTCCTTAGACATCAAACTTACCTTTTGTCAGACTAACACTCTTTGCACTAATCTAGTTCATACCTCCCCTCCCTCTACATATTCTCCTGGTGTCTACTCTATTTCTTGCTCCTCCTGTCCTCTTCAGTACTTCGGAGAAACTGGCCGATCTCTTTCTGACAGACTCAAGGAGCACAAAAATAGTGTTAGGCTTGCCGACACTAATAATGCTCTTTTCTGTCATGTCAGAGATCACAGTCATCCTATTGATTGGTCTTCTGCTAAAACTGTCTACCCTACGTCCAACTTTCACAGTCGCCGCCTGGTTGAATCCTCCCTTATACACAACTTTCCCTGTATGAATCTTAGCCCTGGCTTTGTCTCTGTTGATGCTTTCCTCTCTCATTACATTGTTAAATGCTCCAAACTTCAGAACACCCGTGACTTAACCTGATTCCTTCCCCTTTCATATCTTCCCCCTTCTCTTTTTTCTCCTATGAGTTTTCTTTTCTTTCTTTTCTTTTGCCTTGTATTTGTCCTTCTTTATTTTATTCGTCTTTTCCTCCCTCTGTGTTCTCGTCCTACCCATGCGGGCCGCCAGCTTCTTTGCAGTGCTCCTTTCCTAGATTATGACTGACTCCACTACTACCACTTCCACTACTACCTCCATTATTACCCCACTCTCTTGTACCCTCCCCTGTCTGCCTGCCTATAAATACTCCTTCCACCTGTTCTGTGTGTTAGTGTGACTTTGTAAATGGTCCAAGTCGGACCGAAACGTCGTCGTAAGCTCCTCTCTTTTTATATGTGCGGGTTATGTGTGTATTCTTCCAGTCACGGTATTGTGCCTTTTTTGTTATTTAATATTGTGTGTAAATTACAGTATATCTATGCAACATTTTCTCTGATTATAATTTTGATAACCAATTAGTTTTTTATTATAATTATGAAGCAGATGGAAGACAAGTAAATGTAGAGCTAAAATTCATAGGAAAAGTGAAAAAATCAATACAATTTTCAAACATTTTAGACACTTTCAAAACCGTTGTCAGAGTCGTAATCAGCACACACTACCACTGGTCAAGAAAGTTTTCAGTTCACCTTTAAAATACAAGTATTTCTAACTAGTTTTGGAACATTGAATTATAATCTGAACTTAGTTTTGCTCCAACACGCTCAGTTTCTGTGAGATAGAACCCCAGCCTCACCACATTTATTTTTCAACAATATTATTGTCTGCTGAGTGCTTAGTCATTTTATGGAAGATGGTTTATGGCTTTGCTTGATTTTTGTGGATTCATGAGATTATTTTATTACTAATTAATTTTACGTGTTCTCTTACAGAGTGATATTTTCAACTGTCACGTTCTAAGTCTACAATACCTAGTGGTTAGCTGACATTTTTTTTGTTATATATGTGGCAGCTTAAGTCCGACATCGCAGCAGAGACGACTCATCAGGCCTCTTGTGAAAACAGCCTATTTTCACTACTTCATTATTAAGGTCGGAGCTCATGACAAGTTATGGACACCTCATCAATGTTGTGTAACTTGTTCTAACTTCTTACGTGAGTGGTTTGCTGGAAGTCATGCATGCAATTTGTAGTCCAACTGGTATGGAGGAAATAAAGGATCACAGCACAGAGTTTTATATCTGTCACAAGTGTGTCGAGATTTTCATAAAAAAATACGAAAAAAGATATTCAGATATTTCTTCCGGAATCAGACCGGTGGAACACACAGAGGATCTCCCTGTCCCAGTACCACCATCTCATAAAGATATATTTTCCTTGGATGATGGTAAAGTCACTAACTCAGATTATGAGTTTGAACCAGCTGGGGTCAACAACCAGGAACAACATCTAGTGACTCAACGTGACCTTAAGGATCCTGTGCGTGATCTTAATTTATCCAAGAAACAGTCAGAGCTACTGGGTTCAAGATTGTACCAGTGGAATATACTGCACCCAGTCACACGAATCAATTTGTTCAGAAACCGATAGAAAAGCCTAGAAACTGTTTTGATGTTAATAGAGTTTTCAATGCATTGGGTAACCATCATGATCCTGCAATGTAGTTTGTTTTACTGATCCCAGTAAAACAAGTGAGAAGGCAGTGTTACTTCACAAGGGCAACACCCTACCAAGTCTGCCTTTAGCTTTAACTAGAGATTTAAAAAAAAATGAAACAATGCAGAAATTTATCACTGATCGAATATGAGAAGTTTCGGTGGAAAAAATTGTAGTAGTTACGAAATACTGCTGTTTCTTGTGCTGTGGGACAGTCGAGAAGCAAAGTAGTGCCATCCAACGTACCTGGCCAACTCGAGAATCGTTTGAGGTAGTGGTGAAGAACTTTTAACACAGACCATTAGTTGATCCAAAGAACATACTTCGTTCGCCATTACACATCAAGCCAGGCCTCATTAACAACTTCGCCAAGGTTTTGGACAAAGAAGGTCCAGGGTTTGCTTATCTGAAGGAGACGTTTCCCAAGATTAGTGACGCCAAACTAAAGAAAATCATTGTTATCGGACCGCAAATACGGAATTATCCTCATTTTGACGAGTCTCCAAGATACCGAGCTGAGAGCATGGGTGGCAACCAAGAGCTGAGAGCATGGGTGGCAACCAAGAGCTGAGAGCATGGGTGGCAACCAAGAGCTGAGAGCATGGGTGGCAACCAAGAGCTGAGAGCATGGGTGGCAACCAAGAGCTGAGAGCATGGGTGGCAACCAAGAGCTGAGAGCATGGGTGGCAACCAAGAGCTGAGAGCATGGGTGGCAACCAAGAGCTGAGAGCATGGGTGGCAACCAAGAGCTGAGAGCATGGGTGGCAACCAAGAGCTGAGAGCATGGGTGGCAACCAAGAGCTGAGAGCATGGGTGGCAACCAAGAGCTGAGAGCATGGGTGGCAACCAAGAGCTGAGAGCATGGGTGGCAACCAAGAGCTGAGAGCATGGGTGGCAACCAAGAGCTGAGGCATGGGTGGCAACCAAGAGCTGAGAGCATGGGTGGCAACCAAGAGCTGAGAGCATGGGTGGCAACCAAGAGCTGAGAGCATGGGTGGCAACCAAGAGCTGAGAGCATGGGTGGCAACCAAGAGCTGAGAGCATGGGTGGCAACCAAGAGCACTTGCGCTGGTTTCTTAGGTAGCCATCACAGTCATGATTACATATTGTAGAAGAGTTACTGACATCATATCATCTACAGGGATGTCGGATGTCCCTCAAAATTCATTTCCTTCATTCTCATTCCCAAACCTCGGTGACGTTAGTAATGAACATAGTGAAGGTTTCACCAGGACACAGGCATCACGGAGAAGAGATATCAGGTAAACCTGAAGATCACTTTGATGGTCGACCGCTGCTGGACACTAGCGCCAGAAAAGTGCGAGCTGGAAAAACAGATATAAATGCAGTATAATGCGATCCTTTACTGACAACGTTTCGCCCACAGTCAATAAAGGTTCGCATTATACTGCAGTTGAGTCTATTTTTCGATCGTCTCGGTATTTTATACCATTTATCTCCAAAATTTCGAAATACTTGTATTTGTACGACTGTATAGAAATTTATACTTTTCTCGTTATGCACTATGTCCTGGTGTTCTGGGGTGTGGGAAACAACGCTTAGCTTCGGCTATCGTCCATACTTTTTTCGGGGTCTGGCTGTGTGGCGAAAGTACTGTGTACTTTGATGCAGAGTGTGCAGGTTCGAATCTTGTTCTGAACTCCGATATATATATATATATATATATATATATATATATATATATATATATATATATATATATATCGTGCCTAATAGGTAAAACTGGTCAATTAGCAAGAACTCATTTAAAATTAAGTCCTTTCTAAAATTTTCTCTTATACGTTTAAAGATATATATATATTTCATTTACGTTAATGTAAAAATTTATAATTTGGTACCAAGAGAAACTTTGAAAACCTACCTAACCTTATTATAACAAGCGCAATTTAATTTAGCCTAATTCAACTAAATATATTTTAGATAAGTTTACAATAATATAATAATAAACAAACACAATGAAATATATTTTTTTCGTTAGGTTCAGAATGATTTTTGCGAAATTATTGCATACACAAATTTTCGCTTGTCTTATATGGCAAGATGAGCGTCGCTATTTAAGCCAAAACTGCAAGTTTTACCTAATCGGCACGACATATATATCATGTGTGTGTGTGTGTGTGTGTGTGTGTGTGTGTGTGTGTGTGTGTGTGTGTGTGTGTGTGTGTGTTGTGTGACGAATAGGTAAAACTTGCGATTTTGGCTTAAATAGCGACGCTCATCTTGCCATATAAGACAAGCGAAAATTTGTGTATGCAATAATTTCGCAAAAATCATTCTGAACCTAACGAAAAAAATATATTTCATTGTGTTTGTTTATTAAATTATTGTAAACTTATCTAAAATATATTTAGTTGGATTAGGCTAAATTAAATTGCGCTTGTTATAATAAGGTTAGGTAAGTTTTTTAAGGTTCTTTTGGTAGAAAATTATTAATTTTTACATAACATAAATGAAAAAATATATCTTTAAAGGAATAAGAGAAAATGAGTTCTTGCTAATTGACCAGTTTTTACCTATTCCGCACGACACACACACACACACACACCCACACACATACATACATACATACATACATACATACATACATACATACATACATACATATATATATATACATATATATGTATAATTATTTATCGACTGATGTGGAAATAAACAGTAATATAAATATGTAATAAAAATGATATACAATGAAACGCAAAACAAAAAGGAGAATACCAGGAGAGACAGACTGGCACTGAGTGCCATCACTAACCCGACGCTCCACGCAACACTCTGGTCAAGGTACTTCCTATTTGTACTGTAAACGATTTATGTTATCAAGATATAAATTACGAAGATACAATATATATAGATTATTATCCACCATACTAACAATGATCACATGTCAGGTATCATGGCAGCGGTTGAAAGATTAACTGAGAATTAGTGTTCGTATATATGAAGATTAAAACACCTAATACACTCGTTGAAACAAATCCACAGTTTGGAAATACTGATCGAACGATGTTTCCGTCCTTCCTGTTTTTATATATATACTCTGGGCTTATGATGTATATATTTGTAATACTGGCTTATAAAACAGAGTTTTTTCAAACAAGCAGAGAGTCAAGACATTGTTCCAGTAGATCAATCAAGAAAATGTGAAATTAACCTTCTCAAGGTTGTTCCATAATAATTAAATTTAGTCTCGGTCACACACACACAGTGCAAAGGGGTCTGTCCTATGAAGAAAGGTTGAGGGAAATAGGACTAACAACACTGGAGGAAAGAAGGGTCAGAGGAGACATGATAACGACATACAAAATACTGCGGGGAATCGACAAGGTAGACAGTGACAGGATGTTCCAGAGAGGGAACACAGAAACAAGGGGACACAACTGGAAGCTGAAGACTCAGATGAGTCAAAGGGATGTTAGGAAGCATTTCTTCAGCCACAGAGTTGTCAGGAAGTGGAATAGTCTAGAGAAAGATATAGTGGAGGCAGGAACCATACATAGTTTTAAGACGAGGTATGATAAAGCTCAAGGAGCAGGGAGAGCAGAGACCCAGTAGCGGACAGCGAAGAGGCGGGGCCAGGAGCTAAGTCTCGACCCCTGCAACCACAATTTGGTGAGTACAATTAGGTGAGTACACACACACACACACACACACACACACACACACACACACGCACGCACGCACACGCGCACGCACACGCGCACGCACGCACGCACGCACACTCACACGCAGTTACTCAGTGACCTCGATACCTCAAAGGCGATGGGTCCGGACAATATCTCCCCGTGGGTTCTTCGGGAAGGAGCTGAGGTACTGAGTGTGTCACTTACCATAATATTCAACACATCCCTTGAAACTGGGCAGCTACCTGAGGTATGGAAAAAAGGCCAACGTAGTCCCCATTTTTAAAAAAGGAGACAGAAAAGAGGCACTAAGCTATAGACCGGTGTCACTTACATGTATAGTGTGCAAAGTCCTGGAGAAAATCATCAGGAAAAGAATGGTGGAGCATCTGGAGCAGAACAGGATAATAAACACCAGACAGCACGGATTCCGGGAAGGCAAATCCTGTGTAACAAACCTCCTAGAGTTCTATGATAAAGTAACAGAGGTAAGGCAAGAGAGAGAAGGGTGGGTTGATTGCATTTTCCTGGACTGCAGGAAGGCCTTCGACACAGTTCCTCGTATGAGATTAGTAAAGAAGTTGGAAGACCAAGCGTGTATAACAGGAAGGGCACTGGAATGGATCAGGGAATATCTCACAGGGAGGCAACAACGGGTCATGGTGCGTGATGAGGTATCACAGTGGGCGCCGGTGACGAGCGGTGTACCGCAGGGGTCAGTCCTAGGACCAGTGCTATTCTTGGTATATGTGAATGACATGACGAACGGGATAGACTCAGAAGTGGCTCTGTTCGCAGATGATGTGAAATTAATGAGGAGAATCACATCGGATGAAGACCAAGCAGGACTTCAAAGAGACCTGGACAAGCTTGACATCTGGTCTAGCAACTGGCTTCTCGAATTTAACCCCACCAAATGCAAAGTCATGAGGATCGGAGAAGGGCAAAGAAGACCGCTGACAGAGTACAGGCTAGGTGGACAAAGGCTACAAACCTCATCAAAGGAGAAAGACCTTGGGGTGAGTATAACGCCAAACACGTCTCCGGAAACACACATCAACCAGATAACCGCGGCAGCATATGGGCGACTGGCAAACCTAAGATTAGCGTTCCGTTACCTTAACAAGGAATCGTTCAATACACTGTACACCGTGTACTGTACGTCAGGCCCATACTAGAGTATGCAGCACCAGTCTGGAACCCACACCTAGTCAAGCACGTCAAGAAATTAGAGAAAGTGCAAAGGTTTGCGACAAGGCTAGTTCCACAGCTCAGGGGAATGCCATATGAAGAAAGGGTGAGGGAAATAGGACTAACAACACTGGAGGACAGAAGGGTTAGAGGAGACATGATAACGACATACAAAATACTGCAGGGAATCGACAAGGTAGACAGTGACAGGATGTTCCAGAGAGGGAATAAAGAAACAAGGGGACACAACTGGAAGCTGAAGACTCAAATGAGTCAAAGGGATGTTAGGAAGCATTTCTTCAGCCACAGAGTAGTCAGGAAGTGGAATAGTCTAGAGAAAGATATAGTGGAGGCAGGAACCATACATAGTTTTAAGACAAGGTATGATAAAGCTCTTGGAGCAGGGAGAGCAGAGACCCAGTAGCGGACAGCGAAGAGGCGGGGCCAGGAGCTGAGTCTCGACCCCTGCAACCAAAATTAGGTGAGTACAATTAGGTGAGTACACACACACACACAATAACACGAGATGTCAATTTAACGTCATTATCCACCAAGGTAAATTTTAAGCCTGATATATCATCATGCAACAGTGTTGCCATAGTTGTCCTCTGCAACAGTGTTGTCATATCTGTCGTCTGCAACAGTGTTGTCATATTTGTCCTCTGCAACAGTGTTGTCATATTTGTCCTCTGCAACAGTGTTGTCATATTTGTCCTCTGCAACAGTGTTGTCATATTTGTCGTCTGCAACAGTGTTGTCATATTTGTCCTCTGCAACAGTGTTGTCATATTTGTCCTCTGCAACAGTGTTGTCATATTTGTCCTCTGCAACAGTGTTGTCATATTTGTCCTCTGCAACAGTGTTGTCATATTTGTCCTCTGCAACAGTGTTGTCATATTTGTCCTCTGCAACAGTGTTGTCATATTTGTCCTCTGCACCAGTGTTGTCATATTTGTCCTCTGCAACAGTGTTGTCATATTTGTCCTCTGCAACAGTGTTGTCATATTTGTCCTCTGCAACAGTGCTATCATATTTGTCCTCTGCAACAGTGTTGTCATATTTGTCCACTGCAACAGTGTTGTCATATTTGTCCTCTGCAACAGTGTTGTCATATTTGTCCTCTGCAACAGTGTTGGCATATTTGTCCTCTGCAACAGTGTTGTCATATTTGTCCTCTGCAACAGTGTTGTCATATGTGTCCTCTGCAACAGTGTTGTCATATTTGTCCTCTGCAACAGTGTTGTCATATTTGTCCTCTGCAACAGTGTTGTCATATTTGTCCTCTGCAACAGTGTTGTCATATTTGTCCTCTGCAACAGTGCTATCATATTTGTCCTCTGCAACAGTGTTGTCATATTTGTCCACTGCAACAGTGTTGTCATATTTGTCCTCTGCAACAGTGTTGTCATATTTGTCCTCTGCAACAGTGTTGTCATTTGTCCTCTGCAACAGTGTTGTCATAGTTGTCCTCTGCAACAGTGTTGTCATATTTGTCCTCTGCAACAGTGTTGTCATAGTTGTCCTCTGCAACAGTGTTGTCATATTTGTCCTCTGCAACAGTGTTGTCATAGTTGTCCTCTGCAAGTGCTGGCATGGTTGTCCTTACAACAGTGTTGTTATGGTTGTGAGTACAAGAGCGCTCTCATGGTTGTCCATAGTTTTGTCATGGTTGTCCTTACAACAGTGTTGTCATGGTTGTCCTTACAATAGAGCATTCATCGTTGTCCTATCGACAGTGTTGTCATATTTTTTTCTTTACAGCAGGTCATTTAAGGTTATCCTTGCAAGAGTGTTCTAATGGAAGTATTCTCAAGTGTTGTCCTTGCAACAGCACAGTCATGGTTCTTCTTACAACAGTATTGTCATGGTTGTCCTCTGCAAAAGTGTTGGTGTGGTTGTCCTCTGCAGTAGTGTTGGTGTGGTTGTCCTCTGCAAGAGTGTTGGTGTGGTTGTTCTCTGCAACAGTGTTGGTGTGGTTGTCCTCTGCAAGAGTGTTGGTGTGGTTATCCTCTGCAGCAGTGTTGGTGTGGCTGTCCTCTGCAACAATGTTGGTGTGGATGTCCTCTGCAACAGTGTTGGTGTGGTTGTCCTCTGCAACAGTGTTGGTGTGGTTGTCCTCTGCAACAGTGTTGGTGTGGTTGTCCTCTGCAACAGTGTTGGTGTGGATGTCCTCTGCAGCAGTGTTGGTGTGGTTGTCCTCTGCAGCAGTGTTGGTGTGGTTATCCTCTGCAGCAGTGTTGGTGTGGTTGTCCTCTGCAACAGTGTTGGTGTGGATGTCCTCTGCAGTAGTGTTGGTGTGGTTGTCCTCTGCAACAGTGTTGGTGTGGATGTCCTCTGCAGTAGTGTTGGTGTGGTTGTCCTCTGCAGCAGTGTTGGTGTGGATGTCCTCTGCAGCAGTGTTGGTGTGGTTGTCCTCTGCAACAGTGTTGGTGTGGATGTCCTCTGCAGCAGTGTTGGTGTGGTGGTCCTCTGCAACAGTGTTGGTGTGGTTGTCCTCTGCAACAGTGTTGGTGTGGATGTCCTCTGCAACAGTGTTGGTGTGGTTGTCCTCTGCAGCAGCGTTGGTGTGGATGTCCTCTGCAACAGTGTTGGTGTGGTTGTCCTCTGCAACAGTGTTAGTGTGGTTATCCTCTGCAGTAGTGTTGGTGTGGTTGTCCTCTGCAGCAGTGTTGGTGTGGTTGCCCTCTGCAGCAGGGTTGGTGTGGTTTTTCCTCTACAGCAGTGTTGGTGTGGATGTCCTCTGCAATAGTGTTTGTGTGGTTGTCCTCTGCAGCAGTGTTGGTGTGGTTGTCTTCTGCAGCAGTGTTGGTGTGGTTGTCCTCTGCAACAGTGTTGGGGTGGTTGTCTTCCCCCCCGCAGTGTTTGTGTGGTTTTTCCCGCAACAGTGTTGGTGGTTGTCCCCTGCAGCAGTGTTGGTTTTTGTCCCTGCAACAGCGTTGGGGAGATGTCCTCTGCAGCAGTGTTGTTTAGTTTTCCTCTGCAGTAGTGTTGGGGTGGTTGTCCCCCCGCAGTAATGTTGGTGTGGTTTTTTCCCCTGCCGGGGTTGGGTGGTTGTCCTCGCAGCATGTTGGTGTGATTGTCCTCGCAACAGTGTTGGTGGGTTTTCCTCTGCAAATGTTGGTGTGGTTGTCCTCCCCAGCAGTGTTGGTGTGGTTGTCCCCCTGCAACAGTGTTGGTGTGGGGTTTTCCCCCCGCAACAGTGGGGTTTGGGGTTTTTTTCCCTTTTGCAGCAGTGTTGGGTGGTTGTTTTTTCTCTGCAACAGTGTTGGTGTGGTTGTCCCCCGCAACAGTGTTGGTGTGGTTGTCTTCTGGGAGGTTGGGGTTTGGTTTTCCTCGCCCAAATGTTGGGGTAGTTGTCCTCTGCAGCAGTGTTGGGGGGTTTTTCCTCTGCAACAGTGTTGGTGTGGGTTCCCTTTCAGCAGTGTTTGGGGTAGTTTTCCCCGCAGTAGTGTTGGTTGGGTTTTTCCCCTGCAGTAATGTTGGTGTGGTTGTCCCCCGCAGCAGTGTTGGTTGGTTGCTTCGCAGTGTTTGTGGATTTTTAACAGTGTTGGGGTGGTTATCCTCTGAAG
>WNWK01012019.1:0-2500 GCA_009830355.1 Cherax destructor
ATATATATATATATATATATATATATATATATATATATATATATATATATATATATATATATATATATATATATATATATATATATATATATATATATATATATTATGTATATATATATGTATATATATATATGTATATATATATATATATATATGTATATATATATATGTATATATATGTATATATATATATATGATATATATATATATATGTATATATATATATGTATATATATATATATATATATATATATATATATATATATATATATATATATATATATATATATATATATATATATATATATATATATATATATATATATATATGTCGTGCCGATTAGGTAAAACTTGCGATTTTGGCTTAAATAGCAACGCTCACCTTGCCATATAAGACAAGCGAAAATTTGTGTATGCAATAATTTCGACAAAATCATTCTGAACATAATGGAAAAAATATATTTAATTGTATTTGTTTATTGTTAATTTACTGTAAACGTATCTAAAATATATTTAGTTGGGTTAGGTAAATTAAATTGCGCTTGTTATAATAAGGTTAGGTAGGTTTCCAAAGTTTCTCTTGATACAAAATTAAAAAAATTTACATTACCATAAATGAAAAAATAAATCTTTAAACGTATAAGAGAAATTTTAGAAAGGACTTAATTTTAAATGAGTTCTTGCTAATTGACCAGTTTTACCTAATCGGCACGACATATATATATATATATATATATATATATATATATATATATATATATATATATATATATATATATATATATATATATATATACAATATATAAAAAGTATTGCCAAATACTAGAAGGTTGTGCCGTTTTCAGATCACTATTGGATGTCTTTTGAGTTTTTTCAACAGATCCACCAGTAGGGGTGGGACGCGACAAGCGTCCCACCCCTACTGGTTTGTTTTATTGGGAATGCCTTTTTTTACAAGGAAATTTTTATTATTAAATTTTACACTATAAAGAATTAGGAATTATTCGGACCAGCTACTGACTACACCCCAGGCAAGAAATTGACAGGCCATTACTGTCATTAAGAACTCTTCCTTAGTGATTTACTCTCCACTTAAAGTGTGGCAGCAAGTTTACCTGTCATTAGCGACTGTGTGCTGTGCACTTAGTAATGTTTGTTGTAGTTATCTGGAGTAGTTCACACTCTTGAACCTGACAGCTTTATCACAGCACTGATATGATGCAAGGTTTAGTGTCGAAGATGCTAGTGTGGGGAAAATGTTAGTAACATCAGAGGGCTGGTGACTGTCGCGAGTGTCTGAATAGAAGTTAAAAGTCAACCTTTGATTCCAACGAACAGCTGAAGTCACAATAGACTTCACTGAACCAACACAGCTAGTTACTTCACATCACAACTCTGTCTTAAGGAGGAGAAACCTTAAAGCAAATTGCAAGTATCCTGAGTAACAAGAAAAGAAAGTTAGCTACAGTACTTTCTTGAACTCAGAGATTTTTCAAAACAACAGCATTTCCATAAGAAATATGATTCTGGCAAAGTTAAATTTCGTCCGTCCTTAAAAATAAACAAGAGCCTTGAATTAACAAAGTTTGAGGTCGTTTGTTGTCAGTGATGAAGGTTATCTGGTGTATGCTAGCAGTGGTGGGTGTCCTGCGTGTGCTGGGAGGGTTTCCTTACACATGGAGCTCCTTCCCACCTATTTTCGTCAGGAAGAACAGCTTACTAATGTGGTCTATAGGTTTTGGAACAATTAGCTCAGTTCTAACATTTGTCTTCGTGGCCTTTTTTGAGTATGAAGAAATGCCGAAACAAACACGACGGACCACCATTGATATAATGTCTGTGTCCTGGTGTGTGATGATCTCTGGTCTCCTCTGCCACGCCATCCACCAGCACTCAAGACTAGCGATGCTTCTTCAGAATGTGTGTCAACTATCCTGTGATAGTCAGCGACGATGTTTGAATAAACTGAACAAGAGTTTCATCGTCTTGATTGTTTTAGTGGCTATAGGAAATCATGCAGCTAACATTATCATGGTCTTAAGTCATAACAACAGTACATCACTCACAGTCTCCTGCCTCATGATGGGATATACATTAATTCTTGACAACTTGATATTTATTCTTCCTCTCTTCTTCCATCTCACTATCACACTATTTGAAACAGCTCTAGAGAATGGATTTCGAATTTTTCTCTCTCCCTCTTCCAAGGATAAGAGTATTTGTGACTTAAAAGAGTCTGTGGTCAGCATAAGTTGCTGCTCTCACAGCACCTCAAATTTGAAGGAAGACCTGACTAACATGACTCACATCATTACTAACTCCACCTCAGACAAAACAGAACACAAGCTCACCCTTGCAACTCTCCGAGAACTGAGAAACTATATATTTGATTTCAACAAAATCCACGAAGAACTCCATAAATATTTCCAGTTTCCTGTGATGGTGTTATTAATGAACTGTCTGATGCAGATGATAGCCGCGAGCTATTTATTCATTGTTT